>JARACY010002012.1:0-48267 GCA_029255725.1 Scrobipalpa atriplicella
CACACAGAGTTATAAACTGAACTGTAGGAGCACTATTAATTAACAAAATATTCAATACTAGTCAAAGTAGGAAAAAAAATACAATTTAAATATGTTTCTAATTTTTATCTTCATTGATTGAATTTTAATGAAGATAATTATTAATGGTACTGGATGTGTAAGCAGTCATACAACGAAATCGTTAACATTGGGACCAATCAGATAATCTGGTCGTGTTGTGTTATATCAACGACTGCTTTCATAAATACGTAACTGTAAATGGCCATAAATATTGCACGTCGACTATTGCATCGCAATTCAACATCGACTGGTGATATCACAAGTAACGATGTGCCATAATTAACGGCCGTACTTTATATTTTGTAATAGGTTCTCTATTGGCCACGATTCGGCGTAAATAAGGTTTAACTGAAATAAAACTTTATTCGTTATTTTCCGTCTTGACGTCTTGAGCGAATAGGAAATAATGGCGTATAGACGGTCTTATTATAAGCCTGTTAGTACATAAAACTCTTTAAAAAAATCAAAGGATTTCACATCACGACTATCCAATTATCCATAGAGATGTTTGAAATGACAGGATTATAATAAGTCCGTATAAACTGCCATTCTTTTCTGTTCGCTCAAGACGGAAAATGAGGGGAACGGTTTTATTTTAGTTAAATCTTGTTTACGCCGAATTGTGGCCATTGTATGAAACTTTAGGTGAGATTAGGGGGACAAAAGGATAAATGCCTACCAACTAAAATATATTTGATATTATAATCTTGTTAGCATGTCATTTTACTTCTGTCATTTATTTTCCCCACCTGACTCTGATGTCAAAGTTTGTCTGTAAGTTCAAACAAACTTCTATCATCCATCATTGCCTCCAATGCTGAAATCAGATCGTTTCCGACCTAGACTGGAGTCAAGGGCAAACCCATTTTTAATTAAAAATAAAATAAAAAGTTTTTTAATTATTATGTATGTACTTAATTTTGGTTTTCTAGATCTAGTATTTTAGTATTAATCTGTCCAAATGGTAATTGTAATTCAAAATTTTGTACCTAACTTATGCTGTGGCTTTACAAGTTTATTAAAATTTTCGAATACTATAATTATCATCAATCAAGTAAAAAAAAATTGGGTCGTGTTGCATTGGGCGGGCTTTGTTGTATTTATTTGTATTGGATTTTTTTAAATAATTTGGCCACATTTTCTTTGTGTATCTTTCTGAAAAAAAACACAATAGGTCTACAGTTTATTATTTGTTTATTGGCTCATTATTTTAATGTGACAAACGTATAGCTCTCCGATTCATCATATTGTATCAAAGTTACTGTCAGCAACAAGAGACAAACTCTAAAACCTGAAAGTAGAATCCGCCATGGCAAAATTATTAAAAGTTACACGCTCCAATTATACTGGTCTGACTACCTACATAAGCGGTGGTAGGCTCCGCAAGGGGCCGCCTGGCTCGCGACCACCCTCTCACCGGAGTCCGGCGCCAAACAGCTTGCTGTGTTCCGTCGGTGCGTGAGACTACCAGTGCCTTAAAAGGCGTTTTCTGGGTTAGCTCGCTCCATCGTTGACTCTGTCACGGTCTTCACTGACCTTTGTGTCTAGAGTCAAGAGCTAACCCATTCCAAGTAAAAAAATATATACCTATATAAAGTTTATAAAGCTGATCTTTCTCGCAAATTTTGGTGAAGAATTTGTTTTTCAATTGTTTGTCAATGTGTGCATATGCTGTTGTTGGTGTGATATTAAGTGCGTTGTTATACGAGGTGTAAGGGACAGCCTCACGCAAACTGATAGATCCTTCAACAAATGAAAATATTGTTGGCTTCCCTATATAAATTATCCGATCGATTTAGTATCTTTTATTGGGTGCTTAGTCAAAATTTATTTAAAGATTCTTGATGAAAGTTGTTCAGTTTCGTTGACTGAACATCCCCATTTGGGGAAGTTGTCCCTTACACCTGGTAGGTACTCAAAAAGAGGTCACTGGTATTTGTTACCTTTGCCTTAAATTACTAATGTATATGCTGCCTTTTAAAATGCTATGATCAGATTACTGTAAAGAATATATTATAATGAATATTATAGCTATAGTATTATCGCTAGATGGATCGACATTTTGAAATTGACCCCTCCTTCTATGCCTTTTAAAATGCTTTTGACTGTACTTACAAATTACTTAATTCGTAAGTATGCCAATTTTCAACAAAAACCGTTCGATTCCCGCGACAAAATTCAGAATGACTGGGTAACTAACCTTTTGCTGTCGTTGGCAGTGTCACATTCTTGCTTTGGGTGTGTGCCAAAGATTTGACAATACACATCTCGAAATAGCAGCTGGCGAAAAGTGTATACGACATTTTTTTCTTCGTGTGAGAAATTGGATAGCTAAATTGCGTCTTTGCTGATAGCTTTGAACTTTTTTCTGTTTCCATCTTGAAATCATTAAAACTTCAGCATAGGCATATTTTATTTCCGGTAGAGGATGGATTATTGGCAAAAAAATATATCAGGAAGTCAATAATTTATATGTCGTTTATTAAATAATAAAAAGAATTATAAATAGTGAGAACGCACATACCACCAACACACGCGATGCAAAACAGATTGGAATTGTAGTAACATTTAAATATTCTGCACATTTACGTATACAGAGTTTGGTTGACGAATCAACATTTTGAACTATGTATACCGATGTAAATAACTTTTTTTTGCTAGTCCATACAAAAGTAAGGTTTTTTATTTGTAATTTTTATTGTATCTGTATGTTTTTTTTAATAATTATGCTGACCATACAAATTAAGTAATTTGTAAGTACAGTCAAAAGCATTTTAAAAGGCATAGAAGGAGGGGTCAATTTCAAAATGTCGATCCATCTAGCGATAATACTATAGCTATAATATTCATTATAATATATTCTTTACAGTAATCTGATCATAGCATTTTAAAAGGCAGCATATACATTAGTAATTTAAGGCAAAGGTAACAAATACCAGTGACCTCTTTTTGAGTACCTACCAGGTGTAAGGGACAACTTCCCCAAATGGGGATGTTCAGTCAACGAAACTGAACAACTTTCATCAAGAATCTTTAAATAAATTTTGACTAAGCACCCAATAAAAGATACTAAATCGATCGGATAATTTATATAGGGAAGCCAACAATATTTTCATTTGTTGAAGGATCTATCAGTTTGCGTGAGGCTGTCCCTTACACCTCGTATAACAACGCACTTAATATCACACCAACAACAGCATATGCACACATTGACAAACAATTGAAAAACAAATTCTTCACCAAAATTTGCGAGAAAGATCAGCTTTATAAACTTTATATAGGTATATATTTTTTTACTTGGAATGGGTTAGCTCTTGACTCTAGACACAAAGGTCAGTGAAGACCGTGACAGAGTCAACGATGGAGCGAGCTAACCCAGAAAACGCCTTTTAAGGCACTGGTAGTCTCACGCACCGACGGAACACAGCAAGCTGTTTGGCGCCGGACTCCGGTGAGAGGGTGGTCGCGAGCCAGGCGGCCCCTTGCGGAGCCTACCACCGCTTATGTAGGTAGTCAGACCAGTATAATTGGAGCGTGTAACTTTTAATAATTTTGCCATGGCGGATTCTACTTTCAGGTTTTAGAGTTTGTCTCTTGTTGCTGACAGTAACTTTGATACAATATGATGAATCGGAGAGCTATACGTTTGTCACATTAAAATAATGAGCCAATAAACAAATAATAAACTGTAGACCTATTGTGTTTTTTTCAGAAAGATACACAAAGAAAATGTGGCCAAATTATTTAAAAAAATCCAATACAAATAAATACAACAAAGCCCGCCCAATGCAACACGACCCAATTTTTTTTTACTTGATTGATGATAATTATAGTATTCGAAAATTTTAATAAACTTGTAAAGCCACAGCATAAGTTAGGTACAAAATTTTGAATTACAATTACCATTTGGACAGATTAATACTAAAATACTAGATCTAGAAAACCAAAATTAAGTACATACATAATAATTAAAAAACTTTTTATTTTATTTTTAATTAAAAATGGGTTTGCCCTTGACTCCAGTCTAGGTCGGAAACGATCTGATTTCAGCATTGGAGGCAATGATGGATGATAGAAGTTTGTTTGAACTTACAGACAAACTTTGACATCAGAGTCAGGTGGGGAAAATAAATGACAGAAGTAAAATGACATGCTAACAAGATTATAATATCAAATATATTTTAGTTGGTAGGCATTTATCCTTTTGTCCCCCTAATCTCACCTAAAGTTTCATACAATGGCCACAATTCGGCGTAAACAAGATTTAACTAAAATAAAACCGTTCCCCTCATTTTCCGTCTTGAGCGAACAGAAAAGAATGGCAGTTTATACGGACTTATTATAATCCTGTCATTTCAAACATCTCTATGGATAATTGGATAGTCGTGATGTGAAATCCTTTGATTTTTTTAAAGAGTTTTATGTACTAACAGGCTTATAATAAGACCGTCTATACGCCATTATTTCCTATTCGCTCAAGACGTCAAGACGGAAAATAACGAATAAAGTTTTATTTCAGTTAAACCTTATTTACGCCGAATCGTGGCCAATAGAGAACCTATTACAAAATATAAAGTACGGCCGTTAATTATGGCACATCGTTACTTGTGATATCACCAGTCGATGTTGAATTGCGATGCAATAGTCGACGTGCAATATTTATGGCCATTTACAGTTACGTATTTATGAAAGCAGTCGTTGATATAACACAACACGACCAGATTATCTGATTGGTCCCAATGTTAACGATTTCGTTGTATGACTGCTTACACATCCAGTACCATTAATAATTATCTTCATTAAAATTCAATCAATGAAGATAAAAATTAGAAACATATTTAAATTGTATTTTTTTCCTACTTTGACTAGTATTGAATATTTTGTTAATTAATAGTGCTCCTACAGTTCAGTTTATAACTCTGTGTGTTTTCTTATTTAAAATTTATTAGTCTCTTTATTTTGCATTGCACAAAAAATAACAATCTTATTAAACAAACTGTAACTTAACTCAAGATAAATGTTCATGAACAAACTTAAATATATACCTACTTTGAGTACTATGTGGGAGCACTAATGAAGTAACAATTTCTGAAATTAATTTAGCACACAATAATCACTTTATGCAAACTCTATACATACACGATACAAAGAAAATCTAGCTTGAGACAAAATGTATTTTAAAAGTACCTATATTATTATTATTTGTAATCCTATGAGTCGAAGGCAATTTACTTAAATATTTGCACACAATTTATAGGATGGTGATAACATTTTGCATAAATAGTTGAGATATTTATAGTATAGTAACCTACATAATTTTAAGTAAAATAATAATCTTTGGCAGCAATCTATGTAAATTTTAATAGACTAGATAACTGTATTTTTACAAGTGTCTGATACTGTAGTACATAATCAGGTTAAATATTTTGTGGTGATCATGAAACTAGCATTTGCTCGCTGAAATATTAATAGATAACAATTAATTAAGTATGTGAGCTAAGGAAAAACCCTTTCGAAAATTTAAATGAAGGAAGAACCTAAAAAAAAACTATTCTGTTTAAACTAGCGCAAAATAGTACCGCGTAAATTATTTGTCTTACTTATGTTTTGTTAAGGAGTGACTCCCTTGAAAAGATGAAATCGAATCATCATTTTAAATCAGGTGAGCCATGTGCCTGCTTGCCAGATTTGAAATGATTGAAAAGATTAAATAAAATTAGACAAGGTAAAAAATATCTCGTCCATGTTCTCGGCCTTTTGTCGTTATAATATACAGGAACAAACGCTTTACTTGTAATATTTGGTGTTTTCATGGAAGACTCTATAACATGTATTGGTCAATTGAGCAGCTTTCAGCAAAGTGAGGATGTCTGGCAATAGTTCAGAAGACTGGCCGGTCTTATCGGCCAATGATTGTGGGTTCATCAGCCATGGCCAGCTCATCGGTGGCAGCTTTGTCTCCTTTCCTCTTCCGGGAGTACCATAGGAAGGAAGCTGTGGCGAAGAAGTTGGCAAGCACCACGAACCAAGCCAGGAAGAAACTTATGTGGAAACTGTAAGAAAAAACATGGTTATTATATACATTCAGATATATAATCTCAAAGTCAAAGTCAATGTACATTTAGATATACCTACAGGATGTATCTTCTTAAGTAAGACTGCCTTTAAAATAAGAATGACAAAAATTTATCCAAGAAAAATGACTCAAAAAATATAGTCAAATTATTAAAATGGCTTTCTGCTATGAATATGACGATTGCTATTTTTTTTTGCCTTTGAGGCAAAGAGAAAGAAGTCTTAATATCTATAAAGTTATTCATTTTTATAAATGTTACTTTCGAAGTAAATAAGTATGTTCATTTAAAAAAAAAAGACACCCTCAAATATTCCTACAAATACTTACTAATGGTAAGCACCAGCGGGGTATACAACTCTTCTTTCTAACTTCACTTTCGTCTCAAAATGCTCCACGGTCGACATCATGACTTGCACTACGACGAAAGTGCAAGCCGCTAAAATAAAACAAACGTACATACAAGTTTAGTATGTAAACAACAAAGTAGAGGCCA
Organism: Scrobipalpa atriplicella; assembly: GCA_029255725.1. NCBI lineage: Eukaryota > Metazoa > Arthropoda > Insecta > Lepidoptera > Gelechiidae > Scrobipalpa > Scrobipalpa atriplicella. The sequence continues at coordinate 6,630 of JARACY010002012.1, forward strand.
TCTTCTTTTGGATATGTTTTGTAGTTGGCAAGTAACTCTCGCAGCTCGTGTGAGACCGGATCAGAATAGTATATTTATGTATTCCCGTGGTTGTCATAAAAGGCGACTAAACATATACCCAGGGTACGGAAATAGAGCCACAGAGTACTTTTATAATAATAGAGCTTTGTTAAATGTAAAATCTTTTGCTCTGGTCCACCGACCTGCCAAGCGTGGTGAGTTCAGACGGGGTAGACTATTATTGTGTCCTCAGAGGACTGTTGAGGCTGGTATAGTAGAGTGCAAGTCGGTGGCCCCATAGTGTCTCCTCTCTATTCCTCTCTCTGTTCTTTAACCCGTCGTCGTCGGTCGCGGTTGCTGTCTTTAATATTGGTCGTTGTACGAACCATGTCAGAGGCCTGTCAGATGTTCTAATAGGCGGTTTAAAATTCTGTGACATCAGGATTCATTGGGTCGTTCGTGTACTCAAAAACCCACTCGATATAAAGCAGAAGATGTTTACGCCCATCATCTTTCACTGGTTGGATTACCTAAGCAGGTATTTAACATTTTAAGTTTTTGGCATAACGCTATTTGCGTACTGCCACAGTCAAAAACGCAGGAAATCAAAGCGCGAAACATTATAACAACGTAACTAATTTATAAGATCACATTATTTTCTCCATTATACTTAGGCTCGTATTTATAAAGCGATCTCAAGATTGAGAGCAATGGATTGACAGGTCGTTTTGTACTGAAATGACATTTCTGATACGAACTCAAACTCGCTGTCACTCTTGAGAGCTGATTATAGATACGGGCCTTACTACACCCTTTATCTTCAGGTTAACTTTATTGTAAGTTACATTTGTACAATAAAGAATAAATAAATACTTACTACTAATGAAATGTATGCCCCCTGCAAGTCTCTTGAACATGTATCGAGGGTTTTGGAAGGTGTAGACTGAGAAGCCGCAGCCCATGGCCATCACGAACAGACTGATGGTGGCGAACGACACCATCGTACGAACGTAGTCTGTTTGGACATAAATATCACTTTATCAACATTACAGAAAAAGAATACAACAATTTAGGTTAGTTCAAGTAAAAAATAAATTTACATGTTCCTAATTTTAAAAAAAGCGACAAAATAATGTTTTCCTAATCAGTAATTCACGCTGATTCAAACGATACCCTGTTGTCGGTATTTTTCTGTTCACTCCGACCAAAATCGTAAATAAGCATATTTTTTTTTATCTCGTCAAGCGTCATCTTTTGATAAATGTTTGCAACTCGGGTGGGTTATTGTTAAAGCACAAATTATTCTGCTTGCTTCCATACTCGCATTTTCATTGTTAATAGGCGGGTTTTAATTTGTCGGGAGATTTAACCACACCCTTGCAGAAATTAATATAAATGTAAATCCAGCGAAATTCTTCACGCGGAAAATGACTTGTTCGTTATAAATTGTCGGTAAAATAAATTGCTTGTTCTGTAGCTTTTGCAATTTTATGTTGTTTTCATTTTACTTTTCAATTTATCTGAGCTGCGTAGATACAGCCCTTAATTTAATTTATCGGTGATAGATAACCGATAATCTACCTTTACTGTTGAAAACCGATATAAATACAAATTTTAATGAAGTGACACAAAAATAGTTCACATGGTTGTAAATGGCGATTATATTACGGCACAGAAAAAAAAATCTCCACGCCCGAAAAAAATTTCATGCATGCTACTTTGGCTATATAACTTTATCTACCCTATAGTTTTTCATGTTTCCCTTGTGTGCCTTGTGTGTCATGCAATATGCAAAGTTCGTTAAAATAACGCAAGGCGGCACTATTGCATGCACGCCACGCCTAGGTGTAATTTTAGGAAAAAGCATTGTGTTTTACGATATTTCAGTTTGAACGGATATTGATATTGTTCTATTACCTATAGAAAAATAATTAAAAAAAATTTGGCTGGTTGCAATTCAACAATTTTTCCGGATTACCTACTATTTAATTTTATAAAGATGGCCCTGCTGCTGTGCCGCTGCGTCTATTTTATTGGCAGGATAATTTTGCTTGGTTGAGAACGGCTGAAGACCGAGCTGAGTCAAGTGGCGTGCCTGCTTTTAGCAGTGAACTTCTTGCAGGCTGATGATGATAATCTTGCTAACAACTAAGTAGTTTACTAAAGAAAAGAATACATACTAAATAAACTTACTTGCTACATCCAAGTCGTAGGCTGGGTCATTCAGAGTCTTGTTAAATGGTGCCAAGAAATTTGTACACACTGAAACAATAAAAGAAACATTTTAAAAATTTGTTTTGCTTCTCACAACCCTGAAAAAAAATAAACGTGTATTTTGTAACACAAAAGCGAGGTTTCCGTAATTCTAGCGATCTTGATAAGAGGAATAAATCATGAGGTGCTAAGAAAAGAACCTTCTCTTCAGGCAGAATTAAAATTTCCCATTTTTATGAAAGCCACGGAAATAACAAAAGGACCTGCTTTATGTTTTTCAATGTCTGGGTAATATAATGAATGCTATCACGTTGTCCGTTATTTTTTTTTCTGGCGAAGCAATCCCCCAACAATGAATCAGAAAATTCATTATTAAAATTTAATGAAAAACTATACACATAAGAATTTTACGCTGGAAGACTGTTATCATTATCACTTGGTAGAGAGAACCACAGGATGGAACTGTGTTCCAAGGTCGCATGTTCAAATTCAGCCCATATCCAGTTTTTTTTTTCTTTTGTGACGTGCTAGTGACGAGTACGTCACTAGTAACGTGTGCCCAAAAAAAAAACTACTCCACTCTAATCCTATCAGTTTCCGAAATTCGTAAAATAGGAGGGTTCTATCTGAAAGTAGGGCAATGTGCCTTCCAAATATTATGGAATCTAATATCGTAACAGCTATAACGACACCTTATCTTGGTAAATATTCAATAAACTCCATCCTTTTACGATATTAACCTGTGGTAAGCTTCCGTCTATCGTTTACCAACCATACCTCAAAAAGGGTAGAAAAATGTTTGATCTGGTAACCATGTAGAATTTAAATCTATACCGGGTGTGAGAGACAGCGTACCAGAAACTGACAGGGGTTGCTCATTCAACGAAACTGAAAATTTTTTACCAGGAAATTGTTTCAAGAAATGTTTTTTTTCTTTTTGCTTTTTTATACAAATTGTCTGATCGGCGTGGTAATTTTGTATGGAAAAGTATTTTTGTTTTCATTTCCTGAGAGAATTTCCGGGTAAAAGTTGTTCAGTTGACTAAGCAACCCCTATCAGCTTCTTGTACGCTGTCCCTTACACCCTGCATAATGTAGACAAATGTAGATAGTTTGTAACATCTGTTCTATCACGAGGTTGCTAGTTTGCCACGTACTAACGATCTATAAGCCGTTGTTCGAAAGCTGGACCCAGTTTGTTTTAGAGTGGGCAGGATTGTGTAATGCTAGACGATAAGGTATTCTGTATGCCTGAAATAAAAGTATATCAATAGAATGAAACAGCCGCTACATGTACTTAAAAAGTGGTGGTAAAAGTAGAGACTTCCATGTTTTTTTGCATCACAAATTAAGAGATCGAGGCCCTTATTTATAATCAACTCTCAAGAGTGACAGCGAGTTTGAGATCGTATCAGAAATGTCATTCCAGTTCAAAACGACCTGTCAAATCCATACTCAATACTGCTCTCAATCTTGAAATCACTTTATAAATGCGAGCCTGAGTCTGGTAATGTGGTTTGATAGGTTTATAATATAATTATCTTTGAATGAACCCCTGCTTCCAGTTTGATTAGTTGTTAGTATTTAAATATTGTAAACTTCAGCTACTCAAAACAAAATACACCCAAAAACATTGTTTACAAATTAAAGACAGGCTCTTTCCGATTTGACGATTTATTTCGGCGTTGCGTGTTGCTTACTAAACAGTCGTATAAACGAGTATCGAGGTCGTATAAACGCGAATCGTGTCGTATTTACGACAACACTATCGCCTGCCTACTGTTTATACAGGCTGCTCACGTGATCACCTCATAAACCCCAGCCCCTCTTTTACTTTGTGGAGTCGGGAGGAATATTCATTGCCTGTTATTTTGTCCATGGAGATAATACGTTTATTATGCAACTTGAATTAGTATAAGTAGCAGAAACTGTATCCGAAACAAGAATGGGATAAACAGGAAATTATCTAGGATAATAAAAAGCTGCTTTTGCTTTCGCCTGTAAATTACTTACATGAAAATGGTTTTTTCCCTTCTTTATCAAGATTATGTTGTAAAATTACAACAAGAAAGGCATTTTTATAAGTAAACATTTTTGTAATACTTTAGGGATGCCCTGCCTGATTTTCGGGTAGGCCCTTTACTTAACTCTGATGGTCTCTACAACAATATTTTTATCGTTAATAGAAAGAGGACTACAATCTGTAAAAGTGCCAAACTATGCTGTAGTTAATGAATCACTCCCGGGAAATAAACGTTTAAATGAGATACGTAAATAAAGTGTGAGACCGTGCCATGGCGTTTGTGACAAATTTTTACAATTTATAACCTTCCGTAATCATAATTAACTTTTTTAAACTAAATTCATAATTTTATGTGAAATTTCAAGGATCTGAGGTCGTTAGTCCTATTAATAGTGAGGTGTTTAATAGATCTTTAAATGCATTACAAAAGTACCTACCTGAAGTTTATTTTTAAACATAAGACATATTAAATTTGTATGTATTTGTTTAAATTTTAAACTAACTCGGTGTTGAAGGCTAGATAGGTAAGTAGTATAACCACTTCTGAGGATGCCATGTCGAGGAGAGAAACATTTGTGAAGCAAGATAAAGAAAGTTTTCATTTCTCCAAGTGTTTTTAACAGATACATGTTTTTTATACACTTTTTCTGTGATTTTCGGCATAAAGCGTTTGTAAATTCCTTTTCATAGGGACGTTTACTAAATATTTGGGGATCGGCTTCCCTTTCACTTTTAGACGTTATAGTCCTAATCCTTTCATTTCAAGGAGGGGGCTTACAGTATCGGTGTCTGTCACGAGCTAATCCCGAACTAGTACTTAAAATACGGAATTAAAAGACTGAAGTACAATGCAAACGGTCTTTTGAAGTTTTCTTTTAAAATAATAAAAACTGTGCTGCAGAAAGCAATTGGTGTAAGCCATAATATGTCCGCAATAATTAAAATTTTATAAATGGTTACCTATTTAGTAAAGATATAAATTTTAAATACAATACGAAAACAGTTTAAAGATCACTAGGCCCCTTAACTTTATTATCTGCCTAACAAATCCGACTGAAATACGAATATTTATGTTGCACTACTAACTTACTCGACTAGACGGATAGATGGTTTTCCGCCTGTTCCACTGTAAAATTTAGCAGCACAGTAACTGACTTTATTGCCATCGCATAAAATTTACAGGTATACAGTTGGCCAGCAAAATAAATCTAATAAATATACGGTCTTGTAATGTTTCTTAAAATTAAATTCACAACAAATTGAACATTACCGGTCTCCGTTTTGACGACTGCTATCTAGTACCTATTATCTAATGATCATATTTTTGGTATGGTATAATTACCAATACAGGGTTTTAATTTGATTATGTGCTATGATATAACTTAGGGAGTGTTTTGGTAATGATACTAGATCACATCAAGAAAATATTTTTAAAAAAGTGCTACAAAAGAACATTGATTTTCCTATACTAAATTACCACTTTATTTGATCAATGTGAAAGTTAATTTCATTTAGGTCGTTGTTTTACTCAAAGATCCACCTTTTTTTCTTCGTTTTTATGAGAGAAGAAGAATTTCTTTTTTTAAATCCCTAGATTTAAAAAGAAATATTTTTCATGTAAATAAAAGAAGACCGAGATATATTGACATTCCGTGCCAATTTTATATTTGCTAAATAAAATACCACTGCAATTCACAAATTAAATTAAGGATGCTTTCTTGAAGCACAATTTTTTTAATTAAAAAAGTATCTTATAAATTAATTAACAATTTATAAGTGAGATTGTAATTCTGCCTGCCAAGCGCAACAAGTAAAGCAATCACTCATTTGGGGTTGGGGGAAGCAATGAAGGGAGATACTTGTACTGAAATTAAAGCAGCCTCTGGATTCTCTCTATAACTCTAGCCAACTGTCATCTTTTTAAAGGGAAAGTAACGTTTTTGTATGGAGGCATACTGTGAATAGCGACCCTTATTTTTTAACAATGTCGCGGCGCCCGATAAAGTCTACTACTACTCTTACAGTAAAAGATAAAAAATACAAAAATCAAATTATTATTTTAAATAAAAGACATCGGAATTTCGAAAACTCAATCTTAAAATGAAAATATCTAAGTAATGTGACATTTTTGACAAAAATCACGGAGAACATTTTTCGGCTTGTATTTACGAATCGAATTGTTTAAATTTAATCGCGTGCTGGAATATTTTTTAAAAATATTGGGGTAACCTTATACACACTAATACCAAAAATGTCAGAAAAACTTAACGTGGTCGGGGCGTTGCACTCAGGTAGAACTGTAAAAAATGGTGCTGGAGGCAGGTGTTACAATAGGTCCTTTTTACGCCACGTCCAATGTTTATTTAAATCCATGTCATACTATGCATCTTTACTGTCGTCATGTCTTTTCTCGTTACGTGGACTGATGTATTGTTTATTTACACAAGACGTGTGCGCGTGTCTTCCAAATTTTTGGGTCGGGTGTCGACATGGAAGTGACGTTGCGGTATTTTTATCGGTGACTATAAATCTATTGTGTGGGCCGCAATAGACGCTACTGTTTATTTTTTGGGGCAGAATTTTGCGGGTTGTCTAGATGTCAGTTTTAGTGGTTGATCTTTGATCTGGTAAACAGCTGCGCCAAAACACTTAGCGCCGCGTGGGCTAATAGGTACTTTACTATGATGAATCAGTTGTCAAACAAAATGCAAAGCTCTGTGCAATTTTGGTATAAATCCGCGTTAATAAGATAAGTACTGGCAGCGTAAAAAATATGCTCAGTAAAAAACTAAATCTCTGTATTTTCGTTTTTATATAACCAGTATAAACTGCCGAGCTTGTTGGTATTTGTTTCGAGCGGAACAGACACTTTGCCCACACAAATTCCAGACGTATTTCAGTGGTTCGGGGACATATAGTAAATTTTTCAATGTCACGCACGTGTGCGCGCGGCGAGACGAATACAGAATATTTTGCTTGCTTTATTTTTTTAATAAAACGTCTTGGCCTTCAGTCCTTCAGTCAGCTGAAAGTTACTTCTAAAGTCACGCCCTGTGGTCACACCCATTTTTTAGCTTCCTAAAATCTTGCGGGGTGAGTGAAGCATCAAGGTTGTATTAAAACCATTTCTGACTGTAGAGGTAATTTTAGACAAGACAAGTGCGTATTGTTGTAGTGACAGGTTGTCAGTTTAGGGAAAGGAACCAACTGGTTTCATTGTATGTTTTTATCACTCCCAGTTTAACATTAACGTGTCAGGGACACATAAGTGACACTACGTAAAGGACAATTTAGCTTAGATTTGAAGAAATCCTCTAAAATAGGCTAAAACAGCCTCAAATCACAGCCACATTCTTAAAATAAAATAGACAAAAATCCATTACTCAAAAAGTTATAGAACCATTATATCACCATCGACAGTATACATTTTCATTTTACAGATTACCACGCAACTCTACGATACAGCTCGTTAAATCTGTAAGATAGATGAAGTCGTCTAGTCTGTCGGGGCTTTTAATAGCCGGAGAATAATAAGTGTCGTCGGACGGGCCGTCGTCGTCGGTGCTGATGTCATTCCTGTTGATTCAGACTTCCGCACTTAGCTGAAGTATTTACTCAATAAACATGGCACTTTATTTTGCGATTAATACTTTCTAGACTGTAGGCGACAAATTTATTTCTCTCATATATTTATTCATAGTCTCTAGTCCGATATGAATGCCATCCACTACTGATGGACTAGCGGTTAGCGAGCACAGTGCAATATTCTGTGCCGCAAACTAATAGGGGTGCTCAGTCAACGAAACTGAACAACTTCCATTAAGAAATTCTTGAGTAAATAAAGAAAAAAAAAACTTGGTATACAAAATGACCACCTCAATCAAAAAATTTGTATGGGAAAGCCACATTTTATTTTTCCTGGTGAAGGGTTCGTTACTGAGCAACCCCTATCAGTTTTCGATACACACTCCCTTACACAGACTCTTTTTGTTAGGTTATGTCTATTAATCGCTTTTTACAACACCTGCGGGAAGTGATCATGTTATTCTAACCACGACATGGCAAATTGCTGTTGAATGTTTTAGATTGATGAATTCCTACCGTCACCACGGACTAGGGTTAATGGCATGCTGAAATGCCGAGCATGCCGACGACTTGGCATGCTCCCATTAAATCTACAGCTTGTATTAAGTATTTAGATCTTTCTAATGATGTCATAATTATGCTGTGTAACCAAAACGCTTTTCCTGAACGTATCTATGAGACAAATGCGGCTAAAATTTGTTTGTTAGTACCTATACCCATTGGTAAATATTTACTAAAATTATAGCAGTTTTATGATTCATACATACAAAAACTTAAGTGTACAGAATAAAACATGGAGAATAAACGTAACTACTTATGAACTTGTTTGTTATTATAAAGTTACTCAAATTCTCTTTATTTAGTGGATTTTCGCATCAGATTAATTAAATTTTTATTCATAAAAGTTCAACACAGTTGTATACAAAGCTGTTGCTGTCCTTTGGTAACCCAAAAAAGTGATGATAAATAAAGTTTTTTTTATTATTTTTGTATAAGAGAGAAAAGATTATTCAGCATTTTCCGGGTCATTATTTTATTTCATTATCAGCTCATACGTCCACACCGAGGGGACACACGAGTCTACACAGAATTAGGGCAGTCGTTACTTATTTAGGTTAAATTGAGATTGATTTGTAAAGCCTCCTTTAGTCAAGACTTTCATTTCCTTTATTTATTCGATTGAAAGCTCGTAAAGCGTATGTGCGTACTATACATAAACATAACATATAGGTAGGTAGGGTTAATATACATTATGAATGAGTCAGAGTTATAGGACCCTCGGGCCAGCACACACCCCGCAGCGTTACTAAAACATTTCCCATGTTGGCCCTTTCTCCTCCATTATGTGCCGTGCACACTGAGCCGGAGGCGTAGAGAAGGCCTTTTTGAATTGCATTACCGAATGCGTTCAGCGTTGACACGCTCGCACCGTGTCACGTCCACGCGACTTCAAATTCTCCAGGTGCTGTGGCAGTGTCGGCTGAACTGGGTAAGCGGAGAAAGTACCAGAACCCTAGTTGACGGTCACATTCTCCTTCCAATGGGATCGTGGGGCCCTAGTGTCTGTTCATTTCTTAAAAGTACCTGTTTCAACGCGCCTCATCGGCACAACATCAGACTGGGCAGACAGTTTTTTTTCCTAGCGTCTTAGTTTGGCTGTGCAACGGGGAAACGCAGCTAGCCTTTTGGGAACGTTGCGATGCGGAGCTCTAGAAGATATTTTTTATTTGTAATTATTTGTTATTTTTATAAACTGTGTTTTTGCCAAGAAAGATATTGGATACTGAATTTTGTTTGAGCTTGGTATATTTATTGCGCAGAGCCAGAAATGCAATGCATGACTTCGCCACCATACTCCAGCACCTTTACTCCACAACTCCACCCAGAGTTGTATGGCCATATAGGTACCCACCCATGCTCGGTATCCATTGTTTCTTTTGTTTGATGTATGTTTGAATCCATGTAATAGGTTTAGTTCTGGACCAGCAATGGTTGTAGAGCGGTGTCACAGAATTTATCGGTGTTGAAAATGGTTCAAGGTTAGATGCTGTAGAGCAATAAACTTAATGCAAATGATAAATCCTGATTTTGTTAAAAACAGCCAAGAGGCACTTAGGGATATAGGTAATATCCAGGAAACAGGCAGCGGCTTTATCTATGAATATAAAATAAGGCACTGTGCTTAGAAATCCGTTTGGCAAACGTATAGAACTTGGCGGTGGACTGCCGTGGCTGATATGGTTCCAGTATAGTATACCCTTATTTTAAACTTCAAATGGCTTGAATTATCCACACAAATAGACATAATCCAAGGAAATAAAATAACAAATAAATCGTAATAAACTCCCACTCCCTTTGGCATCCATATTAGATTTTCTTATGAAGAGAATACCAGCACAGGGTGCCATATTTTGTAATATCAAGCTATTGAAATGGAACGTGCTTGGTTTACTTATTTTTTTCTTATTGACACGTTTTATTAAAGCTCCTAGGCTCGTATTTATAAAGCGATCTCAAGATTAAGAGCAATATTTAGTATGGATTTGTCAGGTCGTTTTGTACTGAAATTACATTTCTGATACGGACTCAAACTCACTGTCACTCTTGAAAGCTGATTATAAATACGGGCCTTATATACGGCGGAGACCAAGTGCGACTTTTCGTGAGCGTACGAGTAAATTTGAATTAGATTACGTTGTTATATCAATTTAAATGCTGGAATTTGATATCATATAAAAATGTAATGCTACTGTCGCGGAGTCGCGCGGATAAACCAAGAACATTCGTGAATCGAACTTACTCGGACACAGGAAGAAAGATCCAAACGCGCAAACAATTATTTTTTTTTATGCCGCTTACCTGCGCCTAACAATAGTTGAGAAGTACACAAGTTGTTTGTCAAACTGGAGAACAATAGGAATCCCGAATGTTCTGCGACCACCGCGAATACCGTGATGTAAACAACCTAACAAAAGGGCGATCTGGAAGATTCGGTATTGAATTACGGGATATAAAAGCACCTCCGTCCGGCCCAGAAACCAGTCTTGTTTTGGATAGCGAATCTAAGCGATCTCGGAGTGAAGTGAAGAAGTGAATAACGACGACTACGAACTGCGATAAACGGACTTTGTGTGTGCCTAGTGATTTGGTTTTGTGACTTAGTGTTAAATAAAGTGTGTGTGTAACCATTATCGGCGTATTACTCCGATTTATCGAACCCTCGAACGTAACATTGGTGTCAGAAGCGGAATCGGAGAATCATGCCGTTGATACCGAAGGAAGGCGTTCAGACGAGAGCCCAGATTGAGGCAGCGCGACAGCAGGAGGGTGAAGGTCAGCCGCCAGCGCCACCGAGTACTACGACATCACCAGCAGGGACTACCCCCACGCCACCGTGTACTACGACACCGCCAGCAGGGACTTCGCCCGCGACATTGGGAGCTACGCCGCCACCTGCTACAGCACAAGAGCCAGCAGCGTCACCGGAATTTGCAATGCTGTTAGCAGCATTGAAACGGCAAGAAGACCAAGCCCTCGATCAGGCGCGCAGGCAAGAAGAGCAAGCGCGCAAGCAAGAAGAACAAGCCCGCGAGCAAGCCCGTAGACAGGAAGAAACGCTCAGAGAGCTAAAGAAGCAGCAAGAAGAACAGGCCCGTGAACAACAAGAACTGCTGCTAAAGGTGTTGCAGCAGAACACGAAATTCGGAGAGAAGATAGAAGTTATAGCGGCACATCAAGATCAACTTGCATCTGAAGTGGGCATCATGAAGACGGACTTCAAGAGCATTGAGAAGAGGGTAGATGCCCTGGACTCCGACTGCGCGGACCTGCGTACGGATATCGCCAAAGTGGAGAAGGAGGTGCTTCGAATGAAGATCAACGGGGCCAGATCCAGCACCGTGGATACCACCGCCCAAAATCAAGGCCCAAGGATTAAGGTGCCCTCCTATGACGGCTCAACTTCCTGGAGCGCATACCGGAAGCAGTTTGAATTAGCTGCAAAAGCGAGTGGATGGACGGACGATCAGTGCCTGACAGCGCTAAGTACAGCATTGAGGGGGCCAGCGCTCACAGTATTGGATGCCATGCCGCAGGAGTATGACTACGGCAATTTGATGGAGGCAATGGAAGCCCGGTATGGCGAGCGGCACCTAGAACACGTATTCCGTGCCCAATTACGGGACCGTGTCCAAAGAAGCCATGAAAGTCTGCAACAATGGGCGTTAGAAATCGAGAAGCTGGTGAGGAAAGCCTACCCATCAGCGGACGCAACCACGATCAACAACAGCATCGTGCAAGCTTTTATCGATGGGATCAGAGATCAGGAGGTGAGATCTACTGTTCGTCTTGCTCACCACAAAGCAATGAAGGAGGCGTTGGCGCACGCACTTGAAGTGGAGGCTGTACGACAGGAGCCTCGAACAGGAAGAGTGCGAGAGGTGGTGGAAGTTGTGGAACAAGCGAGATCAGCAGGAAGGCTTGGACCCATGTGCTACGCTTGCGGGGAGCGAGGACACATCCGCATTAATTGCAGACAACGACGTGCAACCCCATCGAATTGGCGTCAGCGAACCAGCCAGGAGAGTGGATCCGGACCTGCAACCGACCATAGGCAGGTGGAAGAACCTGCACAAGAGAATCAGGGAAACGAGTAACAGCCAGGACTAAGGGGCGGGTGCTGGCTCGGTGGAAGAAAGCCCTGAAAGTTGTCATATCACAAGCTTGCGACGGTAACAGCCTACAAGTTCAAGGTCAGATTAATGACAACAACTGCACTTTGACATTGGACACCGGTGCCTCCCGGACAGTTGTGAGACCTGATGTATTGGGCAATGGCAACTGGAATACGAGAACTCGACGGCAGTATCGACTCCTGTCAGCCACCGGCCAGCAAATACCCGTCGTTGGAGAGGCATTCGTGAGAATGCGCATTGGCTCCGTGCTATACTCGCACTGGGTTTTAGTGGCTGATATAATGGACGATTGCATACTTGGACTGGACTTCATGTGGAAGAACGATTGCAAGGTGGATTTCAAAACAGGGGTTTTCTTATGCGGCCAAGAAGAAGTTTTTATGGACGGTGGCCCTAGAGGAGAAGTGAAAACTGCAAGAAGAGTCACCTTGCCCGGAAGATCTAAAACGTTAGTGCCTGTGAAATTGCCGTACACGAACAAAGGCAAGAATGGAAAAAGTGTATTAGTCGAGGATGGTGGGACCCTGGAGCACTGCATCATCGCAAGAAGTCTCGTTTGTGACCATGGTTTCACTGCAGTTGAAGTTGCCAATCTGAGTGACATCGACGTGGAATTAAAGGAAGGCGACATCATTGGACGTTGCGAAGAAGTATCGACGTTACGAAGACTATCTTCACAGAAGACAAGTGGTTCAGGTGAAATGTCAAGCATCAACGACCTACTTCAGGAATGCAGAAATCTCACCTTTACTCAGAAGAAACAAGCTCAAGCCTTGTTGTCTCGATACAGTGACGTTTTCTCAAAAGATGATGGAGATATCGGAAGGACATCGGTTGTAAAACACAGAATAGACACCGGCAACGAACCACCAATAAGACAGAGAGCAAGAAGAGTCCCGATAGCCAAAGACAGAGAGGTCCAGGACATGATCAATGACATGAGGAAGAACAAGATCATAGAGCCGTCGTCAAGCCCCTGGTGCTCACCGGTAGTTTTGGTGAAGAAGAAAGATGGAACTTCACGTTTCTGCATTGACTACAGGCGGCTCAACGAGGTAACAAAAAAAGACAGCTACCCGTTGCCTCGGATAGATGACACACTAGACACGCTGGCAGGGTCATCTTGGTACTCCACATTGGATTTGAAGTCTGGCTATTGGCAAGTGGAACTGCATCCAGATGATAAAGAGAAGACGGCATTTTCAACCGGCCAAGGGTTGTGGCACTTCAACGTCATGCCGTTTGGACTCTGTAATGCTCCGGCGACCTTTGAGCGACTCATGGAGTGTGTGTTGGCTGGACTCATCGGAGAAGCTTGCCTAGTATACCTCGACGACATCATCGTCATTGGAAAGGACTTTCGGGACCATCTTAATCAACTGGACAAGATCTTGGTGAAGATAAAAGCAGCCGGCCTGAAGCTAAACCCGAAGAAGTGCAACTTCTTCAAGGATAAAGTCAATTATCTGGGACATGTTGTATCGCAAGCTGGAGTGCAGACGGATCCTGAGAAGGTTGAGGCAGTGAAGAAGTGGCCAACACCAAAGGACAAAACGGACGTTCGGGCATTCCTCGGGTTATGTTCCTACTACCGCCGATTTGTGAAAGGATTCGCAGAGATAGCCAAGCCGTTGCACAGACTTACAGAAGACAAGAAGAAATTCCACTGGGACAACTCCTGCGAGGAAGCATTTGACCTGCTCAAGAAGAAGCTATGTGAGTCTCCAATCTTGGGCTACCCACAGAGAGATGGCCAATTCATCGTGGACACTGATGCCAGTAATACAGCCATCGGCGGTGTACTCTCACAAAAGCAAGGTGATCGGGAAGTGGTTATAGCTTATTACAGTAAGGCTTTGTCTCGACCAGAAACCAACTACTGTGTGACGAGAAGAGAACTCTTGGCAGTTGTGAAGACACTCCGACACTTCAGGAAGTATCTGATTGGAAGACCGTTTCAACTGCGGACGGATCACGCTGCACTGAAGTGGCTGCTACAGTTCAAGGATCCGGAGGGTCAAGTTGCACGTTGGATAGAACAGCTTCAAGAGTACAACTTCACGATAGAACATCGCAGCGGGAAATCACACACGAATGCTGATGGATTATCGCGACGACCTTGTACTGAGGACTGCAAACATTGCACGCGAAAAGAAATGAAGGAAAGAGTCCAAGTTCTACGAACAACACCTACCAATGAAAAATGGGAGAATGATGAGGTGCGGAAAGCTCAAAATGAAGATGACGATCTGAAACCCATCATCGAGTGGATGAAACGAGGAACGGGAAAACCAAATTGGCATGAAGTAGCCCCATTTGGTTCCGGAACAAAGAGCTACTGGGCTCAGTGGGAGAGCTTGACCCTGCAAAATGACATCTTGTACCGGAAATGGGAAAAAGTTTCAGGAAACGAGCATCATCTACAGTTGATTGTGCCACGGAAACTTATAAAGGACGTTTTACGTGAGCTTCATGATGGTGTCTCTGGAGGTCACCTCGGAGTTCGAAGGACCCTGATTAAAATTCGGGAACGATTTTATTGGCTGCATTGTCGTGAGGATGTTGAAGATTGGTGCCGGAAATGCACTGTCTGTGCAGCAGTTAAGGGACCTCAAACCAGAAGTCGAGGAAAGCTGAGACTGTACAACGTGGGAGCCCCCTGGGAGAGAATAGCAGTTGACGTGGCAGGACCTTTCCCGGTAACAGAAGATGGGAACAAGTACTTCATGGTGGTCATGGATTACTTCACGAAGTGGCCGGAAGTGTTTGCTATTCCAAACCAAGAGGCGCATACAGTGGCAGAAAAGTTGGTCAACGAGGTGATATGCAGATTTGGTGTTCCTCTGGAGATACACTCGGATCAAGGGCGCAACTTCGAGTCAAAGCTGTTCCAAGAAATGTGCAAGCTGCTAGGAATGCATAAGACCAGAACAACCCCATATCACCCACAATCTGACGGAATGGTGGAGCGGTTTAATCAGACCCTGGAACGTCACCTGGCGAAGCTGGTAGAAGACCATCAAAGGGACTGGGACAGATATATCCCAATATTCTTGCTGGCTTATAGAACAGCTGAACACGAGAGCACCAAAGTGACACCGGCTTACGCTAACTTCGGCAGAGAGTTGCGAATACCAGCTGACCTATTGACCGGAGAACCTCCGCAGGATCCGGAAAACCAACTTAGTGTGCCAGACTACATCGAGAGGTTGCGTGAACGCATACATAACGTCCATGCGATTATAAGAGAGAACGGACTGACGTCCAGTGAACGCATGAAGACCCGATACGACCGGAAGGCCACTAGTTGCGGCTTTGCAGAGGGATCCTTAGTCTGGTTGCATAACCCAGTTCGGCGAAAGGGGAAGTCTCCAAAGCTTCAACGACGATGGGATGGACCCTACAAGATTGTGACCCGCATAAACGATGTGACGTACAGGATTCAGAAACACCCACGAGGAGCAATGAAGATCGTCCACGTTGATCGCCTGGCCCGTTATAATGGCAGTAATGATGTTCGGGACGAACATCTCTAAGAGGGGGGCAGTGTCGCGGAGTCGCGCGGATAAACCAAGAACATTCGTGAATCGAACTTACTCGGACACAGGAAGAAAGATCCAAACGCGCAAACAATTATTTTTTTTATGCCGCTTACCTGCGCCTAACAATAGTTGAGAAGTACACAAGTTGTTTGTCAAACTGGAGAACAATAGGAATCCCGAATGTTCTGCGACCACCGCGAATACCGTGATGTAAACAACCTAACAAAAGGGCGATCTGGAAGATTCGGTATTGAATTACGGGATATAAAAGCACCTCCGTCCGGCCCAGAAACCAGTCTTGTTTCGGATAACGAATCTAAGCGATCTCGGAGTGAACTGAAGAGGTGAATAACGACGACTACGAACTGCGATAAACGGACTTTGTGTGTGCCTAGTGATTTGGTTTTGTGATTTAGTGTTAAATAAAGTGTGTGTGACCATTATCGGCGTTTTACTCCGATTAATCGAACCCTCGGACGTAACAGTATGTATCATTGGCAAAAGTGCAGTTACAGTGAAGCATGCTTTATTTTTAGAAATTATCATTGAGTTGTTTTAAAATGATATGGTTAAAAATCAGGCATGGATTTTAAAACATTTCATTTTTAAAACAACTCAATGATAATTTCTAAAAATAAAGCATGCTTTACTGTTTTTGCACTTCTGCCAATGATACATACATATAATCACGCCTTTATCCCTATTGCGGTAGGCAGAGCGTAAACGACTTAAACAAAGGTCGTTCCGCCACGTCTGACAAGTTTTGAGGGTTATTCCAGAAAGATCTGTATACCTATCGCTTTAGTGACAGGTTGTCAGCCCATTGCCTAAATTACAATACTGAAACCCTCGAATCCCTTAGCTGATTTTTACAGCATGCCCGGTAGGAGATGCAGCTGGCACATTCTATGTTTTTCTATCACTCCCAGTACAGCATGGAAGATATGCCAATGATAAATGGGTGGAAATATAATAGATATTAATCTCTCTAACTCTTTTGAGTCAATACTGGTTTCTTTGTTCGTTTACTCTAAAATCACTGGACCGAATTTGATATTTTTTTATTTAAAAAGATGTGTTCTATGTATCTCATTTATGCCTTTATCATCATGGGTACGATTCCTTTGTTACGAATTTGTGTAATGTTAATGCTGCTCATCGTTTTGTAACTGTATCTTGTACTTATTTAAACCCGGTTCGGTTGCCATACTTATATTTCAATTCACACCACGGCGTGACAATTCCGTTTCTGAAACCAAACATTTACTCAGCTGAACCTATTTACTTTATAACTGACGCTTTTGATTATAAACATTTTATAATGAATAGGTCTGCATACTTGTTTTGGCTACAGCTACAATAGGTTAGTACGATAGCCGATGCATTTCTTATCGTGTATATTCCATAATGAAATGAGGTCCACAGACAAAAAACAGTTACGTTATGAGTCGGCTGTGACCATTTACTACTTCTCTGTCAACTTTGTCATCATGAAATGCGGTCTGAAAAACTCTAACTCTTTTGAGTCAATACTGGTTTCTTTGTTCGTTTACTCTAAAATCACTGGACCGAATTTGATATTTTTTTATTTAAAAAGATGTGTTCTATGTATCTCATTTATGCCTTTATCATCATGGGTACGATTCCTTTGTTACGAATTTGTGTAATGTTAATGCTGCTCATCGTTTTGTAACTGTATCTTGTACTTATTTAAACCCGGTTCGGTTGCCATACTTATATTTCAATTCACACCACGGCGTGACAATTCCGTTTCTGAAACCAAACATTTACTCAGCTGAACCTATTTACTTTATAACTGACGCTTTTGATTATAAACATTTTATAATGAATAGGTCTGCATACTTGTTTTGGCTACAGCTACAATAGGTTAGTACGATAGCCGATGCATTTCTTATCGTGTATATTCCATAATGAAATGAGGTCCACAGACAAAAAACAGTTACGTTATGAGTCGGCTGTGACCATTTACTACTTCTCTGTCAACTTTGTCATCATGAAATGCGGTCTGAAAAATAATGTCCCCAATAAAGATTAATTTTTTAAACCAATGATCGCCCACTCATGACATCGGCTTGCTTATCTTCTGTAATTGATCCATATGATCACGCACAGCCGCTATGCTAGACTACTCATATGCATGCTTCAATTTATCACCTTTTACTATTAAATTAATCATGATTATTATTTTTTTTCCCAAAACAAAAAATGTTTGATTTATAATCGATCTGTCTTTAATGTTGTATGCACGTGGGTGGATATTTTTAGTCACGCTTGTTAGTCGTCATCCGAAGCGGCACGAAATGTAACTAATACTTGAATTTTTTTATTAAAAGTTTTTCATCAATAAACCAGTTATTTACCGTTTATAATTTGTTCCAGCACTCCCCTCCCGCCGAACATGACAGACCCGAAAGACCGCGACTATCTGCCTTGCTTCAACCACAACGGGACATCTTCCGATCCCGAAGCGTACTCGAGGCTCCAGTGCTACCGGATAGCATTGCTGACTTTTGTCGGCGCTGTCGGGCCATTTGTCTTCTTCAACGTACAGAAGACGAAATACCTTCAGCTGTTCACGTCAGGAATGCGCTGGCTTGGTAAGTAAAAAACCCAAAAGACCACTATCTGCCTTGCTTCAACCATACCATAGCTGACTTTCGTCGGTGCTTTCTTCAACGTGTAAAAGATTAAGTATTTGCAGTTGTTTACGTCGGGGTTGCGTCTGCACGGTAAGTAATAGAAAGATCACAATTGGGTACTTGACTGGGTAGCTTAAAAAATTCAAAACGTTTATTTATACTTAAAACTAATGGCTAAAAATATTGTGGATTTCATTCATCATAAAAAAAAAATGCACATTTAGATTTTAATAATCGAATTAAAAGTATATAAGTTATTGATTTGATTAGTCAATATTTACTAAAATGTGACGTCATAATTTACTATTTTCATACAAAAAAGCGTTTTTGACATTTCATAAAAAGTTGCTGATTTGACTAGTTGGAAAGTAGCCAATTTGCAACAAGACCTTTTGCTGCTGCAGTTTTCAAGCTGCAAAAAGTCTGACTGGTCATAATTTTTGTTATCGTCTAATGGACTATAAATATTTGTGCGATTAAAATATCTTCATGTTAGACTAAGTGGCATAGAATTATAGAGTGTAGGTACCAGCTGCTACTTTCATAAATTGAATGGTTTAATAAATGTGAAACTTGTTCCTTTCCAGCGTTCTCCATAATGATCTCGATGGCGATCGCGGTGCTGTGTCGCGGCGGCGCGGCCGGCCACCCGCCCGCGGTGGACGTGACGGGCCTGCCCGCGCTGTTCGGCGCCTGCGTGTACTCCTTCATGTGCCACCACTCGCTGCCCGGCCTCATTAGCCCTATACGCGGAAAGTCCCGCCTCGGCCTCCACCTAGCACTAGACTACGCGGTCATTGCGGTGTTTTACCTCCTCCTCGCTTTTACAGGCGCCTTCGCCTTCGCCCATTTGAAAGATCTCTACACGCTCAACTTCGTCCCGACAGATAATGACAACGTATTCTTAGAGATCATCGAATATTTCCTCACTCTCTTCCCCGTGTTCACTCTCTCTACTAGCTTCCCCATTATAGCTATTACTTTAAGAAATAATTTACAGTCTCTCTTTTTAGATACGAATAGGATTGATTCGTACAATTTCGTACTGAGAAGGTTGTTGTTTCCGGTAGTCACTGTGGCGCCGCCGCTGCTCTTAACGTACTATTTAGAAGATATCGGAGTTTTAATAGAATTCACTGGATCTTACGCTGGCACCGGTATTCAGTACTTGATACCGACTTTCCTGGTGATGTCAGCTAGGAGGCATTGCACGAATTTGCTAGGTTTAGGCGTCGTCAACAAATATAAAAGTCCATTTGCCCATACTGCATGGGCTATATTTGTGTTGCTGTGGTCCGTAATGTGTATTATTTTGGTCACTGTAAATATTTCTGAGAAAAAATCATGACAGTAAATTAATTTAAATGGCAGAAGCTCTACTTAACCCATCAGAATCATGGAACCAAGAAACAGCCGTGAACTGATTTTTACGTGGCAAGAAACTTTTCCTGAGTTGTATGGGTCAAGATTATATGAAATATAATTTAAATCAGACAGATAATTGATTTTATTTGTTGTATTATTCAAAAAACTGGTACAGCTTGTATGTTGGTATATTTTATATTATAAAATAAGTATAGTACGTTATAGATAATAACAATGATATTTATTTTAATTTCTGTCGTTTTCTGGTGTTAGTTAACACATTTGCCAAGATACTGCCCATTAGAGTGCCGGATACTCCTGTTATTATAAGGTTCCGTAGTAACGGTAAACATTTTTCAGTTGGTCCGATTTTTATAATAGCAGACTTTTAGATTGTCAGAATGATTTGTATTTTTTACTGCTTACTTAGGTATATGTCCATTATTAAAGTAATTTAAGTTGCTATAATCAGAGAGATTTTAAGGTGGGCGGCGGGCGGGGCATACACCTAAAAAAAGGTAATGGTTTAATTACAAAACCCTTATAAAAATTAAAATATTTTACTACGTAAGCAAATTACGTTTAGTCTTCCAATACTTTGTTCAGTAGTAACTTTTTGCGCCGCAGTTTCACCCGTGGTAAATGGTATAATGTTACTCAAGATGAACGTAGCATTCTAATCAGGAACTTTTGAAATCGATCCAGAAGCTTTTTGAGTTTATTCGGGGTCAGTTCACACCAAGGCGAGACGCAACGCGACGATACTCGAAGAGCGCGCGGCGTTTTTGAGTTCTGTCAATGCAAATCTTTCTGCGTAATAAATAAATAGTATCAAGCTCTTAAAAAGTGCGCGCCGCGTCGCGTCTCGGTGTGAAGTGACCCTTAGTAACAAACGTACATACAAACAATAATACAATTCTTTCCTCCTTAAAATGTTAGCATAGGTTGATTTTTATTTGGTTGGTGATTGTGCTATGATAATAAATATAGTGTTCGATTTATTCTTTTTGAAGAATTACATGAATGTTTACCCAGTAATAAATAATAATGCAGTGAAAAAACTATACCTATAACTTGTAGATAGATGAGATTTTAAACTTAGTTAGATAGATACATAATTAAGTATTACAAAATGGAGCATTTATTTTATCAACTAAGTTTTATATTTTTAGTTTAGGTTCATTAGGTATATTATACTGTCCTAAACAGCCAACTTACGCAACCGATTTCCCAAATTGCCAAATTCCCATAACGGCTTCTTTCCAAACTAGTTAAGACAGTTCAGGGAAATAAGAGAAATAAACAAAACAGTATAGAAATTGTGCTATTGTGTATAGTCATTGCAAGATAGTAAACTGAATGAATCTAAACGATGTTTATTTTATTAATAAGAATAACAGAAAGTTTAGAGAAACTAAAATGTTCTTTAATTCCATTAACGTATAATCGATGTGTTTTGTTTCTCTAATTTCTTACGTGTTTTAATTATGTTAAAATCTTTTTTTTTATTATTAAATAATCACCTGTTTTTTTTATCTGATGCTTTATATGTGTTTGGCTGCATGGCCTAATGGTCTCTGCCTTTAGTATAGCTACTTTATTGCCCTTGTGCATAAAGTTCAACTTTGCACAAAGTAGTCCTTTTACGAGCATGAGAAGTGAAAAAGAATTTATTTTATTCCAGTACATACGATACTGTGATAGAACAACATTATTCAAATTGTATTGAAACAATGAACTGATTATTTATTTCATAGATTATTTTTTATATTATAAAGAAAATATAATTATTTTGTGTGAACATGTGATTTTTATTGTGGTAACTATACCATAGAGAATGGCTTATAGGAAGTCCATAAATCCTTCTCTTATTCTTTTTCTCTGTCTTTCACACTACCTTCTTTTATATTATAAAAGAAAACGAAGGCGTAAGGTTGAAGAATTTATTTTATTATCATCATCATTACATTATACATAGTTGTCACTTATCGCGTACACAAGCGACACAAGCCTTTCATAGCTCAATTGACTTTGGCATGAAGTTACAATATTGTATTTGTGCGGGCGGAGAATGCGGCGGCTGGACCGCACAACCGCGCGGCCGTACCGCTCCGGCTGACAAGCACTCACAGTGTGCTTGAGATAATCTTTATTTTAGATAATAATAATAACGCTAACAGTACAAACTCACTGGACCAAATAAAGTGACGCAAAGTGCACGAAAATTAAACAGGCGGAAGGTTTTTTTTTTTCTAAAATTTTAGTGAGAAATGTTGCCAAACTAGGCCCGCATTTTTTAATAATATCTATTACCAATAAACTATACGAAGACTAACCGACCTAACTACATATTAATAATAATAATAAATGTACTGTTACCGAAACGCGGAAACTTTACAAAATGATAATTTTAATACTTCGATAAATATAATGGTTTCCGCCATAAAAACAAGAATCAAAATTACAAAACTATAATAATTACACGATAAAAAAATGACTTTCTTTTTTTACACACCACATTACACATACATAAACAGAAGAGAACACCATAACATAATAATACAATCACCCTCCCACTCCCAGGACACGCCGCGGCGCTCGCTCAAGGAACTGATATTGGGCTCGATTCTATATGTCACCGGCTAAAGCTTAAATTAAAAACTTGCTGTCACTTTCTTTCAGACTATAAAAATTGAAAAAGGACATGAGATCTATTCTCTCCGATTTTTGATTTATAGTCTGTGATTTTATGCATTATCTGTCACTTTTATCCGCCACTTCATAAGATGGTGGATAAAAGTGACGGATAACGATAAAATAGTGGAGAATAGAGTATAAATCGCCTGTCATTTTTCAATTTTATAATTCTGATAGTGACAGATAGTTTAAATTTTAGCTTTAGCCGATGGCGTCTAGAATCGAGTCCAGTAACATACATGTGTCTTTAATAACATACATGTTTATTACAATAATTTATAATAACATTATATTAAAAATTCAATTCGTAACAAAAGCATCGCCCTGTGTTAAAAAAATAATTTCAATAAGTACTCGTAACCTAAAAATAATGCGATCTCAGAAAAGTATACGATACTTTATTATAACAAATAAATAATTAATCTAGCCATTATTAAATCTAATATTCATTATAATAATTATTCGCAAAGATGAATATTTTCATTTAGAATTTCAATAATAATTATTAGAGGGAACCGTTATCTTCATATTATCTAGGAATATGAACAACAAACCCGATGCATGCATTCAATTTACGAGAGAAGTGGATCGAACTTCAGCGTTGGATCTGCGGGAAAACAAGAATACAAACTATCGTCCTGAACGAACGACTAAAATATACCTATAGTCGAAAAAGTAGGGTAAACTGTCCTATTGTTGGCACCTCTCCAATTATTGGCACTCGAGGATTAAAACTTAAAAAATAAGAAATCTATAGCTTCAAGCAATGTTACTACAGTACAAAAAAACACTATGGTAAATTTCTGCATATAAAAATGGCAACACTTCATTGACAAAACAATATGGTGGCATACCGCGCAATACCGCGAAACTACAACTCAGTGCTAGGAGAACGTGACAGAATTTTTTAATATTTCTTAAGGTAAGAGCTTTTCAAATCTATTTAAAACATTGATACTTCTTATTATTTAGTTAATGTTTATGTTTTTTCGTCTTCAAAATAGACTAAGGCAGTAGGATTCAATGCATATTTATGAAATTCTATCTGTAAATCATAATTATTTTCGGTGCCAACATTTGGTACGCCAGATTTACAAAAATCTTATTATGGGCACCAGTGCCAATAAAAGGGTTTTTACAATAGTTTGTAACAAGCTAGTTTGAACTTAAATAAACAAGTGTTATAAGTTAAAAATTGATTAGTACTTTAGAAATTATAATTAAATCTGATTTTCCAAATATTGGCATACAGTGCCAGTAGTAAAAACCCAATTATGAGCACTATGCCAATATAGGGTTCTTCGTGCCAATAATGAAACTCTGCCTGGTTTCCGGCTTAGAATTGGACAAACTTAACTCTTCCTGTGGTTGTCGTAATAGGCGACTAAGGATAAATAAAACAGGTACCTACACCTACCTTATGGGCAGCAGCGTTCACCTGATTATTCACCAATAACTGCGGTCTCCATTGGCAACACCTCCCTTCCATGGGTGAGGCCTTAGTCCTGCAGTGGACTATTAATGAGCTGTAGTAGAGGTGCCAATAGGTCCGAAGGTTTTAAAAAATAAGGGCGCTGGTCTGGTAAGTGGTTTGTAAACTCATTGTGTGTAAAAAAATGCATAGCTTTACGGTCTTTTTTTTTTCAGGAGTTGTGTTATTGCTGTATTCTGAGTGATGAAGCCAACCAATGAAAGAGCTAAGAAGAAAACGAAAATAAGAAGCCAAATAGAAAAAAAAGAAAAAAGAAAAAAGTATTCTGATGAAAGTCTACAAAAAGCCCTTAAAGAAATAGAAAATGGTATGCCAAAGAAAAAAGCAGCACAAATGTTTCAAGTGCCTCGAGCTACTTTGCAGTTCCGTATCAAACATCCAGACCACAAGCCTCTGCCTGGTCCAAACACTGTTTTAAGCATAGAAGAAGAAAATAAAATCAAACAATGGCTAATCAACTGCAGTAAAAAGGGCTTTCCTAAGCGTAAAGAAGATATTCTGCATAGTGTGATGGAGTTTTTGAATGAAAACCAAAGGCCAAATCCTTTTAAAGAAAATGTGCCAGGAGATAAGTGGTTTAAGCTTTTTTTAAAGCGCCACCCTGATATTGCAATTCGAGCTCCTGAAGCCGTTACTCCAGCAAGTGCTGTGGTTTCTGAGAAAGATATAAAAAATTGGTTTCATGGAATAGAATTATACTTGAGAGAACAAAACTTGTTTGAAATACTATCAGATCCAAAAAGGGTTCTTAACGGAGATGAAACAAATTTTTTGTTATGTGCTAAAACTGGTGTTGTCTTAGCACCAAAGGGGGCTAAGAACGTTTATGAAGTCGATCATGGACAAGCAAAATCGTCTTTAACAGTTATGTTTACGTTTCGCGCCAGCGGCGAATTAACACCTCCAATGGTTATATTTCCGTATAAACGAGTGCCAGCCGAAATTAAATTACAAATTCCACCAGACTGGGGTATTGGACAGAGCGACAATGGTTGGATGAAGACGGAAATTTTCTGCGACTATATCGAAAATATTTTATATCCATACCTCATTAAAACAGAAACAGTTTTCCCGGTTATAGTCTTTGTCGACGGACACAAAACGCACCTAACATATGCAGTTAGCGAAATCTGTTCGTCACTGAATATAGTGCTTATAGCACTGTATCCAAACTGCACAAGAGTGTTGCAACCCGCTGATGTCTCAGCATTTCGCCCACTGAAAGGTGGGTGGCGGAAAACAGTTTTAGAGTGGCGACGAGAGAACCCTGCGAAAGCTTTAACAAAACAGGACTTCATTCCTCTATTAAAGAACACAATTGAAAAAAGCATTAAACCAGAAACAATTGTTAATGGGTTTCGTACTACTGGCTTATTTCCATGGAACCCCGAGGCAATAGATTACACTAAATGTTTAGGAAAAAGTTGCAGGAAAAATGATGACACCACAGATGACACAAACCAAAGTAAAGCAGAGAATGGAAAACTGATGACAAAACAAGATTTTAGAAGTATTGTGGGCAAAACAGTGATAGAAATATTGGAAAGTGACAAGGAATTGACAGAAACTGAAATGATTTTTAAAAAGTTGTGGGAGTTTTTCAGTGCTACTGAAATGGAAAATGTTGAAACAGAAATTACGGTTGAAAATATAGACGATTCAGTGACACAGAATGTAAGCGAAAATAAAATGAATCTTGCCGAAACACATCAAAAACACACTGGTGAATGCTGTGCTGCTAAGAAACCTCCTGAACACAAACAAGAAAAGAGTGTTCGCGAACGAGAAGACATGAACGTTGAAAGCATTAATGTAGTGATTTGCGAAGACACTGAAATTTTAACATCCTATATTCCTGTATCACATGAGGTAGTGATAGAAGAAATAACATTGGCTCCAACCGAAAACAGTATTGCAAAAAATAATACAGACACCGGATTAAACCTCCAAGAAACAACTGAAGAATCCGACGATGATTCTCAGAATACTCATTGCGTAAATGTAATTCACAACGCTCAAATAGAGACGCACAGAGACAGAAACGACTCCACTAACTTAGGAACGCGTGAAAAAAGTACAAAAGAAATAATCACAAATGGGAATAATCAAGATTTTGATAAAATAGAAGTCCTCTCCGTTGAAGACAATTATAAATTGACAACGCCAGTCAAAGTGAATTTAATAAAACGGGTTTGTTTAGATGATATACTCAAAAATCCTAAAACACCAGAAAGAAAAGGAATCAAGAAAGTTAAAAGAGCCTCTTTTGTTATCACGTCGACTGATGTTAAGGAAGAACAACTCAAAAAACTTAAAGAAAAAGAAGAAAAGGAAGAAAACATAAGAAAACGAAAGGAAAACAGAGAACAAAAAAAGTTATTACTGGAAAAAACTAAGCAACTAAAGAAACAAGCGAAGGTCAACAGCAAGAAAGTTAAAGTCACAAAGAAAAAAACAGATAATCTGCAGACAGAGTCCAAAAAAACACCAGATGACGTGAAAAAAAATCTGTTTTCTGAGGATTTCACAAACATGAATCTCGATATAACCCTAAACCCACAACAGTCTGATGCTCATTTAGAATCTACAGAGGAAAAAACCATAAAACAGAAAGATGATTGCCAACATATTGAGAAAAAGCAAGGGAAATTTACAAGTAAATATGATAAAACAATAAAACCAGTAATTACAAAATTAACTGACAACATAAAGGATATAAAGATAAAATTAGAGCCTGCGTGTCCAAATAGACAAATTAAAACAAACAGAGGAAAAATAGACACTAAAAACGAATTGAAAAATATTCTTTATTCACAGGAATTTATGGATATGAAAGAAGATGATGAAGGAGCACCTGATAAAGAAAACAGACGGGCAAAAAAATTTAGTATATCTGAAATTGAAAAAATGTTGTCTGATTAGATTAATAATTAAAATTTTAGACTGATTTTTAAAGTTAGTTTTATATCAGGCAGATTAAAGTACCTACATGTCTATAAGGAAACTTTTGTAAAGCCCTAATTTAAATTTGAGGCTAATTGATTAACATTTGAGACTGATTGATTTAAATTTTTTACAGATTGTTAAAGTTACCTAGTTAGGATTGACAGGCAGATTTAAATAGTCTATAAGGAAATGTAAATTTTATAGAAATTTTATATTTTGTTAGTTTTTTGTTACGTTTATGTTATAATATTTTCATTACAATATTTCTTAGAGTTACCTAGTAAAACAACTAAGATGCTCCTGCTTATGTCTTCAAAATACCGAAATATAAAACTTTTTGTATAGATTGCTTTTACTCATCGTTATACCTATTACGAAATAATGATGTCCTTTGACTTAATAATGATGATGATGATGAAATTAGATATTGGTAACGATATAAAGTAAAGGTAAAAAGGATAAATAAAAAGTGACAATAATTGGACTAACATGTGTCAATAATGAGTACTGCAATGCCAATAATTGGTCTAAACGAAATTTTTCATTCCATATCAAAAATTTATAAATAAACATAATTATATAAGATAAAGGCCAGTAAAAAAACTTAGTTTATTATATTATCTTTGAGTTCCATCATTCTTTAAGTCTCAGCTCATATAATTTATTTTTATTTGGTATATATTATTATGAGATGTTGCTTATGATGCCAATAATTGGACAGTTTACCCTACATCACAATAAATACTATAGCTACAATGTTTTTTTTTTAATAATTTAACGTCGCGACGACGCGGCGTGGACAGATACCATACAGGAATTGGATAATAGAGTACACGACTAACCGACTGGCGCGCGGATATTATACCGGGTGTAAGGGACAGCTCCCCGCGAACTGATAGGGATTACTCAGGCAACGAAACTGAACAACTTGCACAAATAAATTATTTCAGGGAATGAAAAAAAAAATGTCTGCACCACACAAATTGCGTGATTAAGTTTGGTCTTTGATCTTTCATTTCTTCTCAGAATTTCATGATGGAAGTTGTTCAATTTCGTTGACTGAGCAACTCCTATCAGTTTGCGGGAAGCCGTTCCTTACACCCGGTATGTTTAGCCTGATTGCATAATGCATAAGTGTAAATACTGTACTTTTTCATAAAAGCCGAGAACTAGGAACTGTTATATTCATAAAAAGCCTAACTTTCCCAAATGCTGTTAACTTACGCCACCACTACCACACGCGAAACTAATACAACCTATGTAGAATAACAAAGATGGCGGTATCTGACAAACTACCTATCTTATAGGTAAAATGAAGCGATGGTATCCACCCCCCGTTTGTCTCTACGAGGTCATACTTATCAGTGACGAAGTTCAGTTCAGTTCAGTCATATTGTGTATGTTTCATTGTTCAACGCACGCACGTA
This sequence comes from Scrobipalpa atriplicella, assembly GCA_029255725.1. Taxonomy (NCBI): domain Eukaryota; kingdom Metazoa; phylum Arthropoda; class Insecta; order Lepidoptera; family Gelechiidae; genus Scrobipalpa; species Scrobipalpa atriplicella. The sequence goes on from JARACY010002012.1 coordinate 35,275, forward strand.
GCCAGTGTAAGAACCGCAGTAAATCAGTTCGCCAGTCGGTTCATCGTGAACTACAGAATTATAAATCATACATCGCTACCTAGTGCAGTTGCCGCGGCTATAAGGCTGCGGGCGCGGAGGGTGCGGGGGTCGCGGGGGGCGCGTCGGCGGTGGGCGGGGCGGGGGCGGGGGCGGGGGAGAAGGAGGCGGGGTCGGGGTCGGGCTCGGGCAGCACGATGTCGTAGCGGCGCAGCGCCGCGCGGAACGCCACGAGCGACGAGCGCAGCGTGAGGCAGAACCCGCGAGATGCCGGCACTAGCGGGTAGTCCGGCGCGGGCACGTCCGTCGCGTGACCGGCCGACAGCGCCGCCAGACCTGAATAACAAATCACAAAAAGTTGGGCAATGACTACACAAACAGTAGCTCTGTTAAGAGCCTCCTACGAAATAAGAGATAAAAAAGGGGCTCAGCAGCACCATGTCGTAGTTTGCATGTATACTAGTGTAGTACCTTCGAGGCGGCGGCAGAGGGCGGCGGCGTGCGCGCGCATATGCGTGAGGATCTCGTGGCGGAAGGGCTCGGGCGGGTTGCTGGTCATGCGCGTCATCGACTGTACCAGCTTCAGCAGCACCATCTCGTTGTACATGCGCGAGTTCTCCGTGCCCTGCTGCGTGCCTGAGGACCATACGAACCAAATGTTAGTTCGTTCTTTTCCACATTATAGCCGACGGCGCGGCAGCCCGACCATTCTTATGCTCGACAACATGCGCGTTGCATGTTGTCGAGCATAAGAATGTTCTGTAATGATTCATACATTTGTTTCCGTGGCTAGCGTACCCCACCTGTCGCATTTCGCTGCAACTAAATTAGCAGGTCTATGGTCATCTTTTAGCCATTGGTGCCAATTGTGGATGCAACTTTCTAAGGTAATTTAGCCAGACCACATACAAGTTAATAAAATTGAAAAGGCGCAAGAGATAATCAGCTGAACTATTTCGTTTATTTTTTTTAGAATTTCATTTAGGAATCTTTTCAAGACTATAGAAGACTGTTTTGTGTTGCTTATGACATTGTATCTCACCCTTCTGCTTCTCGTAGCCGGCCTCGTTGAAGTAGGGCTCCGCGTTGAGTATGAGTCCCTGCAGCGACACTATGACTTGCAAAAGAGAGCTGTCCTTGCCCCACACCTCCACACCGCGCCCCGACCACGTGCCCAGTAGGGACACGCACACCTGCAAACATCACATTATACTGTAGCCGAAAGATGACGCCGCAACAAGAAACACAAGTTCTGTAACGCGGTATCGAAATTTTCACTGCGATCGTTACAAGTTCGTAACATGTCCGGCTGGACTTTGGCACCCTGGTCCCCCCGACCAGGCTAGTAGCTACTCTTTTCCCATCCGTCATCACTCGGCCAACTGTCCTCAACATTTAACTCGTAAAATATCATTAATTGTCACCCTCATTCATGTTAATTTATCAGATCTCGAATGAGGACTATGGTAACGCCTTCCTGCTAAATGAAGCAATGATCTGCGATTGGTAGAAGAGCCGAAGAGTAGCACGCCTTCCCGCGTGGCAAGATTTAATTTAATATAAAAGTTTTGGCAAAATGACTTCTGTACCTGTAATATTACGTAATCTATGTCTACGACTACAACGTTACCTTTCCGTCCTCATAGAGGTTAGGATTCAGTCGGTCGCTGCAATACGAGTGGTAGTGGCAGATGGGGGGTGCGCGGGGGTATTCCCCTCCCAGTTGCACGTCGAACACAAACAGACCGTCTTCGTAGGGCGTCTTGGCCGGGCCCGCGATCATCACAGATAGTAGGTCGATGCGGTCTTCAAAGCCACGCACCCATACCTGTGGGTAAACAGTTTGTGTGAGAGATAGTTGCAATTTTCATTCAAAGTTTGGAAGAGGAGACCCGACTTAATAGGAATAGCAGGTAATGAAAACCTCCGGCCAAACTAAAAACACTCCGTTCTCACCACCAAGGTTACAGCACCTTCATGAATATTATCACTCACCCCGGGCGGCAGGTCGCTCTTGAGCAGCTTGATCTCGCGCTTGACCGCGGAGTAGAAGGTCCTGGGCTCGCTGGGCTGCAGCATGGACAGCCGGAAGCGGTGACCTGCAGGTGCTGACTCTAACACGCAGAATCCTTCCCCTCCTTCAAGTGCTTCGCTGCCTCCGATAGTTTCAGCGCCTTCTTCAGTCTCTAATTCGCCTTCGCCGGTCGCTAGCGGCGCTGTCACTGTTGTTGCGGCTGAAAGTCAAGTTCACCCTATCAGAGATCTATTAGGAGGTTCAAAGTGACTCAAGGTTGAAAGTCAAGTGATGCTGAAGATAGTACGTAAAGTTGCAGAGTTTAAAATCGAAGTCTTCAATTTGCTATTTCCAAACTTGTTTTTCATTTGCATTGAGATTGAGTTTAAATTTTTTCACAACAAAATAATATTTCCAATAAATGCTCTTTATTTTCACATAATAATCTCTTATGAGCTCACACAAAAATACTATAAAGTAGATCTTCACTTACCACTGCTCTCGGACTTGGCGGATTCGTCCTTGCCTTCGGCCGGCTTGTCTTTATCCTCCTCGGCCATGCTGACCACTAGCGCGCCGTATTGACTGCCAACGCAACACACGTTACCAACAACGAACATTTATACAACAACATTTCAAGTCTAATATGACGACAGAGATGCTATACGGGGTGAAAGGGACAGCTTAACGCAAACTGGATAGGGGTCGCTCAGTCAACGTAAACTGAACAACTATCATCAGGAAATTATTCCAGAAAATGGAAAAAAAGAAATTACTTTCTGATAGAAAAAAGATTACATCGATCGATCAGTGAATTTGCATGGCCATTTTATTTTCATTTCCTGAAAGAATTTCCTGGTGAAAGTTGTTCAGTTTCGTTGACTGAGCAAACCTATCAGTTTGCGCTAAGCTGTCTCTTACAGCCGGTATACAAAGCTAGGCTAAACATTTTGTGGAAAGTTGTAATGTAACATGATTTTTTTTTTTAATAAGGAAACAATGAACGCCATATTAAGACTTGATTTAACATATAACAACCAGAGTAAAAAAGCATTGCCACCATTCACGAAAAGGGTTTTTAATGTTCTTATGTTTCTTCTAATCATTGTAGAAGGAGTTAGTTAAGAAATACCATAAAGGAATCATGTTGGGTTCAATCGACAAGCTTCTATACGTTGAGGACATCACCAACCACCTATTTATTCAATACCATGCATAAACAACCGCAGAAAGGCCAGGAAGTGTCATTTAGTAGGTGCAAAATAAAACTCGACAAAACCTGGGCCAACGCAAGACTTACATTAAACAACATGGAACTACACGGTCTAAAGGGCGGTCGGTCAAAATCTAATCAATGGAGCACAGAGAAATTAGTTTACCACTTTTTACAGAGTCAACTACAAAAAAACACAAATTTAGAATAAAACTAAGGAATAGATGGGTACTCAACACAAATATGATTGGTGGACTACGAAACACAAATACTACAATACAATAATGGTTAAAACGTTGATATACTTAGGATACGAGTAAATATTGTGTGTTTATTAAAAACAAAAAATAAGTAAATAGGTTAGAAGATTCAATTTCTAATGCAGATTGTTTTTAAATAAATTAAGTCAACTCTGGGTCGATGGTAATATTCTATGAACATTCGTTACTATATGGGGTGTAAGGGACAGCCTCCCACAAACTGATAGGGGTTGCTCAGTCAACGACACTGAACAACTTTCACCAGAAAATTCTTTCAGGAAGTGTTTTTTTTTGCTATTCCATACAAAATGTCCACCTCGATAACACCTATCAGTGTGTGGGACGCTGTCCCTTACACCCGGTATAATATTAAAACGAAATTATGAACTTTTTGGTCTCGTTTGCAAATGAAGGAGAAATTGTTTAATATAAGTATTGCGGGTATCGGGAAACAATGCAATACATGTTTGTTACATTATTCAACCTTCCGAAATTAATTAATTTATCATAAATCAGTCATGGTCATCTAGACAACATATAAGACATTAGCTATTAACAGAAAATAAAACATTGATACAGCTTAATTTGCAGATATCAATATGGAAATGCGATCAAAACATATAAATAAAATATCCAGGTACTTGGTTTTACACACATACAAAAAACATGTAATATCAGTGGCATGAATGTAATAAATAAGTGAATACATGAAAACAATAGCAAAACAAAAATAAGGCAAACAAAAAATTCTGGAAATTGGTACAAATCACATGCTACGAGTACTATTATTAACATCAAATCCGGAACTTTTAGAACGGATACAAGAAGAAACTGAAGTTCATACACGTAATGCTCGTTCAAAATAAAATTCTCGTAAGATGCACTCGACAAACCACTATAGTCCAGTAAAATATTGGGTCCATAGCATGGAAAAAAATCACATGACTTAGTTTAAACCAACAGATCTTTTAGGGATTAAAACAACAACAAAAAAATTATTGAAATAGTTTAAAACAAACAAGTTGTTTTATTTATTACTTATTTGAGATTTACTTTATGTACTGTTTCACCCTCATTTTCGTTGCTTATTATTTTTAAATAATCGAATATTTAACTTTTATAGGCACTCTGGCATTCTGAATATTTAGTTATATACCTTTTTTACTCAGTATACAATTATTGACTTTTCTAGATTGATTGAACTACTTAGTACAATCAAACATTACCTTGGACTAAATACAAAGGTATATTAAATCACACGTTACAAGGGAAAAGCATGCGCGCGTACAAAGTTCCAGAAAGAAACAAAATTATAGGGAATATATCGCAGGTTATCCTACAGTCGTAGACTCAAACAAAATATCACAAAGAAGTGAAAATTAAAAACCGCGTTCTGAGGTCTGACTACATATAGCTCAAACTTAAATATGAACTCTCGCCTCGTAGACAAGTAGAACAAACTTGCATTAAGATTCCCTATAGATATTGTTTTAGGGGGAAGAAGAAAACAAAATATAAGCTCACACTGTAAAAAGGTAGGGTAACTTCTCCTCCGTGCTTTTTTTCAATAAGCTGTTTAGGAACTCAGCCAGCTCTTGCGGCCTTCGCCTGCGGAAAACAAATCAGATTTTATTTTGTTTAACTTTATTTCAAATCATTATGTTATGTAAAAAAATACCTTGGCTTCTAACATATTGTTAACTTGCAAGGACACAATTTAACTCTTTTTTTATTTCTTTAACGTATACATGTTATTTATATCTCTAGAAGAAAGAAATTAACTTTATAACTTTATTAGTTGGGTTTGCTCCTAGAAACATGGTGACCGAGACAGATTCGATGATTTAGTTCACCCAGGCCAGAATAGTAATTAATAGTATCTAACGATACAGAAATTTCACTCTCCTACAACGCCCGCTCAATTAGAGAAAAACATGCACACAAGTACACGTAAAGTAAACGTAGTAGGGTTGCCTTCCGCGCGACACAATACGGAGCGAGACAACGAGTAAAGAAGTAAGATTTGTACGTTCACCGAAACGATTGACAATCCGACCGCTTTAGGCCGGCCGTTTGGGCGGCCTTAGGTGGAAACCGGTTCCGTACCTACAGTGCGGAGTGAAACAGGCCTGTCCAGGCCCCGAACTCTGTTGGGAGAATGGTCGCTAACTAGGCGCTATGGCACGCAATTAAATTAACACCCTGTATAAATATGACGTAGATAGATCTGCAAAGCGAACTTTATCATCTCATTATGTTACCTTTACCTTGAACAATGCGTCCCCTTTTCAGAGCGGTGCGCAACGCGAATGTTCGTTTTACAGGTCTTTTTCGAGTATACCTAATCGCATTTGACACGAACAATAGACATCACCATTGGCGATGAACCCGACCAGTAATTTTAAAAGCACGTTCAAACAGTGAATGCACACAGAGATGTGACATACCGGCTGACTTCAGCGTGCGCCTTGACGAGTTGCGAGTGTATGAGCGAGCACAGCTTGTAGCACACGTTGCGCGTCGCACCGTCCACGTCTGAGCCTTCCGCGCCCTCTGTACTAGCGGCAGGGTCCGTAGCGCCTGCTGCGAATAAATAGCAAGGTATCGTCGCAAAATGTCCCCTTCTCATAATGTCCTTTCGCAAAATGTTTCTTTTCACAAAATGTCCCTTTCGCAAAAAGACCATTTGAAAATTTAGTAGGCCCAATATTTGAACTAAATCTATCTATTAAAAGAGACGCGAAAGGAACATTCTGCGACGCCGACGTAGGGAATAACAATAGCTATAATGAGGCTCTTAGTCCAAGGAATAAAGTAAATGAAAAATTGCGAACTTCAAATAATTATGATATATTTCATACTTACAGTTTTCCGTGCCAGTTGTTTCATTATGCATATTCATGTCGGACCCCGAGGCTATCACGGGGTCAATATTTAAATGCAGATCTTTTTTAGATAGCGCGTTTTCGACCTGAAACGAAACAGATGTTGGAGAATAGGTGACTGCATTGTCCTAACAAAACTGGTGAAAATTTCACAAAGTGATAATGACGTAATAGTTATGGTGCAGAGCGTATTTCTCTACTGCAGGTTACCTCCATGGGCTCGACGATGACGTTGGCGGTGATAATGGGCCTGGCGCTGGTTGCCATGCTGTGAGCATGCTGCTCGGCGCCGGCCGGCTCAGTATCCGGCTCCTGTGAGAACAGCCGGGCGAGCTGCTCGTGCACGCGTCGCTCGCCCGCGCGCGGGGTGGTGGCGCCGCGCTCACGGACACGCTCCAGCAGGCCCTGGTGGAATATGTATATGAGTTTAGGTTAGGCACAGAAAAACGTATAAACTTAATAATTGGAAGAGATCCCTTAATGGGATATGTCCTCCTTTGTACAATTACTTTGTTATTCATAAGATAGAATTCCTGTAATTTAGTTTTAAAAAGGGCAAAATACGCGACTTAACTAATATAAGTTCATCCTACCTGTCACTTTCTATCATGAGAGTACAGAACGAGATGGCAATAATTTCATTACGAATCGGGCCCGATATCATACAAATATAGGATGGGAGGCAATAGGGAATAATCATGACTTTTTTTAAATTATGAGTAAGAATTATTGTCACTCAATTCAATGCTAAAGAATTTTCACAAAATACTCATTAGTTTACGAATTATAATGCTTCTTTGGTTAAAAAGAGAGATCCGAACTGTTATGTGACGTCACATAACGGGACCGCCATACTACTTCCATATAAAATGTCGTTAAGAAGAAAGGGATAGATAGACTAGCTTTATGATGGTACATCTCAGTGATTTTTTAATCAAATTAATTTCTGTTTTCACTGTTGTTATATTAATTTACGATATTTTTTGTAAACAAGTTCAGATATGGATAATATTTTGTATGACTGTTCTCTATTATGAAGGCGAGATAACACAATCTTCTAATCTTCCAGTCTTTATTTGGCCTCTTCAAAACATAAAAAACTACATCCGTCGCCATCGCCTTTGCACACACCATCCAGACTGATCTTCTATACTGATTCGCTCTCTCTTTCGCACTTGTACGTCGTACCTCTATCATTTTCTCTTTCACTCCTCTTCGTATAACAATCTATCAAACAGCCTTCAACGTTCGTAAATCATCTAATCACCACAGGGATCTAATTTCACACAAATACTCACCAAAAAGTGGTCTTCATGGAAGAATGAGGTTCCCATCAAGCGGTCTAAGAACCGGCAATCTTTATACAAGTTGAGCAACTTCCGCATTATCTGTGGAAGAAGAATAACATTGTAACATGGTTAACTTGTTAACAGAGTAAGCTTAAAAATACAGGATTACAAAGTGGTTCTAACCGTCTAATAGCACAGCGAATAGGCCTCTGTCATGGTTTGGGTAACGCCACTATCAAAGACAGCTACTCGGACTAATGGTTTAACGCGCCCTCCAAAGCATGGTATCTTTTTTCTTTCAGACAATCAGGTGATTCAGCCTGCATTGTCCTAACAGGGGCAAATCTCACATAGTGATAAATCGACAAATATCACCTTTGTGTTCCCCTTGGGAATCAAATCCAGGATCCTCAATTTCGTGAAGAAAACAGCTACATATCTCCTGGCTCTGCAGCGTGGGATGCTTTGCGAACATCTCCTCCAGACGGCGCATGGCCACCCTCCCGCGCTCGATGTGCGCGGCCACTCTTGGCTCCAGCAGTCGCGGCAACACGCTACATACCTCCTGGCTCTGCAGCGTGGGATGCTTGGCGAACATCTCTTCCAGACGGCGCATGGCCACCCTCCCGCGCTCGATGTGCGCGGCCACTCTTGGCTCCAGCAGTCGCGGCAACACGCTACATACCTCCTGGCTCTGCAGCGTGGGATGCTTGGCGAACATCTCCTCCAGACGGCGCATGGCCACCCTCCCGCGCTCGATGTGCGCGGCCACTCTTGGCTCCAGCAGTCGCGGCAACACGCTACATACCTCCTGGCTCTGCAGCGTGGGATGCTTGGCGAACATCTCTTCCAGACGGCGCATGGCCACCCTCCCGCGCTCGATGTGCGCGGCCACTCTTGGCTCCAGCAGTCGCGGCAACACGCTACATACCTCCTGGCTCTGCAGCGTGGGATGCTTGGCGAACATCTCTTCCAGACGGCGCATGGCCACCCTCCCGCGCTCGATGTGCGCGGCCACTCTTGGCTCCAGCAGTCGCGGCAACACGCTACATACCTCCTGGCTCTGCAGCGTGGGACGCTTGGCGAACATCTCCTCCAGACGGCGCATGGCCACCCTCCCGCGCTCGATGTGCGCGGCCACTCTTGGCTCCAGCAGTCGCGGCAGCACGCTACATACCTCCTGGCTCTGCAGCGTGGGATGCTTGGCGAACATCTCTTCCAGACGGCGCATGGCCACCCTCCCGCGCTCGATGTGCGCGGCCACTCTTGGCTCCAGCAGTCGCGGCAGCACGCTACATACCTCCTGGCTCTGCAGCGTGGGATGCTTGGCGAACATCTCTTCCAGACGGCGCATGGCCACCCTCCCGCGCTCGATGTGCGCGGCCACTCTTGGCTCCAGCAGTCGCGGCAGCACGCTACATACCTCCTGGCTCTGCAGCGTGGGATGCTTGGCGAACATCTCTTCCAGACGGCGCATGGCCACCCTCCCGCGCTCGATGTGCGCGGCCACTCTTGGCTCCAGCAGTCGCGGCAACACGCTACATACCTCCTGGCTCTGCAGCGTGGGATGCTTGGCGAACATCTCCTCCAGACGGCGCATGGCCACCCTCCCGCGCTCGATGTGCGCGGCCACTCTTGGCTCCAGCAGTCGCGGCAGCACGCTACATACCTCCTGGCTCTGCAGCGTGGGATGCTTGGCGAACATCTCTTCCAGACGGCGCATGGCCACCCTCCCGCGCTCGATGTGCGCGGCCACTCTTGGCTCCAGCAGTCGCGGCAGCACGCTACATACCTCCTGGCTCTGCAGCGTGGGATGCTTGGCGAACATCTCTTCCAGACGGCGCATGGCCACCCTCCCGCGCTCGATGTGCGCGGCCACTCTTGGCTCCAGCAGTCGCGGCAACACGCTACATACCTCCTGGCTCTGCAGCGTGGGATGCTTGGCGAACATCTCTTCCAGACGGCGCATGGCCACCCTCCCGCGCTCGATGTGCGCGGCCACTCTTGGCTCCAGCAGTCGCGGCACTCCTGTAGGCTCGCCACCCGCGCCTGCTGCGGCTGCGGGCGAATCCGCGCCCGCTGCGGCGTTGTCTGCGGTAGCTGCCAGCGCTGAGGACAGACGAGGGTTTTATTTCGTCACAACCGGTATTGACGTTGGCCGATTTTTCAAGTTAGTGTGTGGTGTGGATGAGACAAGCGGGTCTTCAAGTGAAATCAGCAACACCAGATTTGGCTGTCATTGTAATGAAGTGTGCCATCAATAATGAAAGGCGATATGGTGTTGCTGAGCTCATCTATTGTGGGTCGAGGAAGATTCTGATAATAAGTCCACAGCGCCACCTGTAATTAAGTCACATCACTCACGGTCGCTGGGCTTGTCGCCGTCTGAGGGCGGGTGCGGGGGCGGGTGCGTGGGCGTGGGCGGCTCGTTATCGTGGGCGGAGCTCTGGGTTTCCCACGAGTCGTCGGAGGCTGAGCCCTCCGAACCCCATAGCTCGCCGTCTTCCGAGTCGTACTCGCCCACCTAAGCAAATAACGTGAATTTATTACGAGGAGATTTCAATGTATTCGTGGGAATGATCTAGACACGCGGTAGCGTGTCCAGCCAAGTTCAAGCCAAACGAAGAGAACTGGCGGGCAGCACCGTGTGTTATTTTACAGGAACCATTTGGAGTCACTTTTGACCCCTCAATAACTCAAAAACTATTCAACGTAAATACACCAAATTTGGTTTACATATCAAGACCCCCCACCTTAACAAGTATACAAAATTTTATAAACATAGCTTTATCGGTTAAATAGATATTAACGTCTGAATATCGGCATTTTTATGATTGATTGACTGACTGACTGACTGACTGACTGACTGACATATAGATCAAAAACCTAACCTACTTCCAGATGACCTACAAAGTTCAAATTTGGTATGATGATAGATTGTAATGAAACAATTTTGGAAAAATTCAAAAAAGTAAAAAAATATATATAGGGGGGGAAAAGGGGGCATTTTTAATTTTTTTACCTACTATATCGAGTGGGGTGTCATTAGATAGGTCTTGTAATGACCTACAAAGTTCAAATTTGGTATGATGATAGATTATAATGTAAAAATTGTAGAAAAATTCAAAAGAAGTAAAAAAATATATAGGGAGGGGGGGGGAAGGGGGTATTTTTAATTTTTTTACCTACTATATCGAGTGGGGTGTCATTAGGTAGGTCTTGTAAAATAAAGTTAAGGTTTCTTTAAAACTAAGTTTCCTAAATATGTATGTCTCGAGATATTTGCAATTAAAGCCGTCGTACTTGAAAAAGTAATTGATCAAATATTACCTTATATTCATTATGTTACCGACTCCCATAATTATAAGAATATTGAATAATAGTAAATTTATATTTAGATAAATTTAAATTACCGACAAAAAGTCATGATATCCCACCAAAAACATAAATGTAAAAATAGAAGCCAAGTTCTTGGTAGTTTGGTGCATGGTTTGCACAAAAAAGTTGTGATATCAAAAAAGCGGGCCAAGTCAAGGGTTTATTAAAGTAATTCTAAGCTCTTCAATAAGGTATCATTTCATGTAACTTGGCCGTTGTAGAGTGGTGTTGTAGGTGACAGTTTGTATTATTCTCTACATCGGCCAAGTTATTTGAAATGATACCTTATTGAAGAGCTTAGAATTACTTTAATAAACCCTTGACTTGGCCCGCTTTTTTGATATCACAACTTTTTTGTGCAAACCATGCACCAAACTACCAAGAACTTGGCTTCTATTTTTACATTTATGTTTTTGGTGGGATATGATTTACTGATAAAGTAAACACACTGAGGGCTCAAATATGAAAAATCATAATTATTACGATTATTAGTTCTCATAATCCTTGGTGAAGCACAACCTGAACTGACGAACGCGACAATGTTGACGAAAATTTAACACTTCGCTCTTTTCAACCACTCAGATAACAATGAAATACTTTTTTTGAAAAAATTATATACGTTTACGTACATTCCGCACTTTTATTATCTGTAGAGAAAATATGGTAAATTGAATTAAAAATGAGCTAAGAAAATATTGAAGACGGCCTTCGTCACGGTGGTAATATTTTTTTGTGAATATTTTTTAAACATTATAGAGTAATTTTTTGGATCTAATTATTGTTTTGGGGGTTTAGGATCATCTGTTACTAAAAAAAATGCGACTTTTCTTTGATGCCATTCCCACGAACACATTGAAATCCCCTCGTAGTATGCGGGAATATCAAACACCTACCTAAGCCACAGAATAATAATATAGTATCTAACGATACAGAAATTCACTCCCCTACAACACCCGCTTAATTAGCGAAAAACACGCACACAAGTACACGTGAAGTAAACGTGTTAGGGTTGGCTTCCGCGCGACACAATACGGAGCTAGACAATGAGTAAATAGGCTGATATTTTGTACGTTCACCGAGACGATTGACAATCCGACCGCTTTAGGCCGGCCGTTCGGGCGGCCTTAGGTAGAAACCGGTTCCGTACCTAAAATGCAGAGTGAAACAGGCCTGCCTAAGCCGTATCTGAAACATAAAGGCATGCAAGAATACTTTGATTACCTTATATAGGTCCTGTGGCCAGCACATACTGGTGTGGCCGTCCACCCACCACACCTTCACGCGGCCCGACGGGAAGTTGTCGATCACCTGCGACAAAATACACGCTACAGTCGAAGAATCAAAGTGAGTACCAGAGATTATGTTTGGCCTTAGAAGCTGGCATTTCGAGTCTGGGGAAGGCCTCGATGCACGTAGTGTTCTTGATTCGAACTAAACCTAGGTCAGAGATGACAGAGTCGACGATGAAGCTGACCCGGAGGAAGTCTATTGTTAAGACGTTCCACACACTGGCTTCGCGCTACGTCGCTTAGGGCAGATATTGACTATGTTTTATTTATATTTATATATTTATTTAACCATTTATTGTACACAGAAAGAAACAAATTACATAATACATGGAAACAAAGACACAACAGACACTGCTTATCTCTAAAAAAAAAAAAAAAGAAATTTCTTACAGCAGACCTACAGAAGTGAAATAGCAAGAAACGATACGCGGATAAGACCCAGTAGCCAGTGTGAGTCTTATCCTCATTAAGGGATTGATAGAAAGGTTTATTTTTTTCGTTGGCTTCTTACGCTTATATGAAGGCACACATCACTTCAGTTGGCCCATATAATAATTATTCACCTATCTGGCGGTGCAAAAGTTTTTTTTTTTTCGTTAGCTTCGTACGCTTATATAAAGGCACATCACTTTAGTTGGCCCATGTAA
>JARACY010002013.1:0-48245 GCA_029255725.1 Scrobipalpa atriplicella
GGCGGGCCCGTGCGTGCTGTGCGTGCTGTGCGTGCCGTGCGTGCCGTGCGTCGCGTGCGCGCCGTGCCCGTATCCGACCCCCGCCGGGCCCTGCAACCAATAAACATTCACACATTTAAATATACAGGGTGTTACAGTATGCGCACACGAAAGGATGTGAATTTTCCCATGAAACTGAACAACTTTTCCCAAGGAACGTTGGTCGCATTGGCGCAATAGTGGTCGTTACACAAAACCATGTCAGAGGCCTATTAGCTGTGCTTCTAGGCGGTTTAAAAACTCTGACACTAGGGTTCATCGCGTCGATTGACTTGAAAAACCCACAGAAGAAGAAGAATATGAAAAATTCGACCTTCATACAAAATGCATCAGCTGATAGCACAAAGGAAGCCAAAATTTATTTTTCGTTATTCGACCAATGTTCCTTGGAAAAAAAAAAAACAGTTTGATGGGTAAATACCTACTATTAAAAATATTTCGAAACAAAACTAATATTTTTAAGTATTCTTGTCATAAGCAGTTCGCTAATATTACGTTGATTAACTTTAGTTTATCAAAATGTGTACTTACACTTAATTGCCGACTTAACATTGGATTTTGTGACGGCGACGTAATTTTATTTGTACCGTAGTTTGAACCAATTGGATCTGTAAAAAATAATTGGATAAGTTTATTTAGGTTAATTTTTATATCTTATTTTTATATCACAATGCAGTCTAAGAGAAACCGCAAAAGATCGGTGAATTGATAGAGAAAGCCAGTCTTTTAAGTTACAAAAATGAAGTCGGGTAATTAGCTTGACATAAAAGAGTAGGAATAAATGATGTCATGTATACTGACTTGAAGGATGGTACAGGTGGTGGTAGTCGGTGCGCGTGATGTTGACGTTGGGCGGCGTGGCCGACACCAGCGCGTTGATGGTGGAGCCCAGGTCCTGCTGCGTCGGGTCCGCCGCCTGCAGGATAAACCAACAGTTAATACCACACTTATTAATTAGGTTAGAGGTTGCATCTACAGCCCTATTGTAGCTAATCACAGACGTTTGCAATATTAAACACTCGTGGCAGTTTTGCCAACCCTTCTGTATTCTCCGTCTTATACCTCGTGCCGCCTCGCCCCCCGCGCCGCTCATTCCCCCCGCCACCCCGCGCCGGTAGCTAGCCGCTAGATACATACCTCGGGCGAGACCAGCATCTGCTGCGAGTGCTGTATCTGCAGTAGGCGCGCGCGCTGCTGCTCGGCGGCGAGGGCACGCGCGCGGGCCGCCTCGCCCCCCGCGCCGCTCACTCCCCCCGCCACGCCCGCGCCCCCCACTGCCCCCGGGCTGGTCATACCGTAGCCAGCGCCGCCCATGCCGCTCATGTTGCACTGCCCGGGCTGAAATACGTAATAATTAGAGTTATAGACTTTCCCACGGTAAATGCGACATGATTAATGATTTCCAATGGTAATACTGTTTTAAAACAATCTCGAAATTGTTGTTGTAGAATCTCACCGGGCTCTGAACGGCGTAGACGGGCGGCGCTCCGGGGCTGGAAGACACGGGGCTCTTCGTGACGGTCTCGCACTGCATCAAGCTCTGTCGTATCGCGTTTATCATCGCGTTCTTTTCCTTTCCCTGTAAATAATTAGAAAATGTTGATTAGACAATGTTGGGTATGTTTATATTACCTAATAAATGCGATTGATAAACGATTTGAATCCGATAAAAAAATCAGTAGTAGGAATTCAGTTGTATTTTGCTTCAGTCATTCAGGTAATTCCGCAATCGCATCCTCGCCTCGGTCTCCCGCTTCCGTTCTCGTAGGATTCTCTCCAATTTTGTGGTTAGTTTGGCCCACATGTCCCGATGCTTTCGGCATATACCATCATCATCATACGGTTCCATCTTCGAATTGAAGTTAGGAGGTCAGCATGAGAAAATCAACGCGGTTCCAGATGTCGTCTACCCCATTTTCTTCTGGGTCTGTCTGGTGATCTCTTGCCAGGAATCATTCCTTTTAACCCTCAAAACTTGTCAGACGTGGCAGAACGGCCTTTGGGTCCATTTAGCTCTGCCTACCCCATTGGGGATATTCGCGTGATTTTATGTATGTATGTCATTCCTTTTTAAGGAGTACATTGTTTCTGAAAATACAAAATCTTACCCCAAAGTCGGTCCTGAGCTGTCGGTTGTTCTCCAGCACGCTGATGTCGGGCGCGGGTCGGTCGGCGTCGGGCATGTTGTCGATCACCTCGTCCAGGATGTCGGACAGGTCCTGGTCGTTGTTGGGCACCTCCATGTCGCCCCCGCCGTTACCGCCCCCTCCGCCCCCTCCACCCCCTCCGCCGGCTTGAGCTTGCGTGCGCCCGCTCCTGTGGTAATGAGGTACACGTCAAAAATAGTTCTGTAATGCACAGTAAATGGCGATGAAGTAAAAAAAAATGTTTTTATATAATAAATAAGAACTGTTCTAAATTCTCCAGCGGCACACACACAGCTGACAATGACAACCTATTTCTGGAAGTCTAGGTTACTGAAACTACAATAAATATTATCATCAGGAAAACTGGCGATGGCATAAAGAGAGGACGATAGCAAAGGCCGCAGTCTTATTTTTCTTATTATACCGCATGTCTACTCGAAGATCGAGGGACCCGGCAACACCATGGTTATACACATAGAGACAATATAGCAATACTGACGGCGGCTGCTGGTACGGGTGGATGGGCGCGGTGTTGGCGTAGTGCATCTGCTGCTGCTGCGGGGGCGGGGGCGGGGGCGGGGGGTAGGCGGAGCGCGCGCCCGACAGCACCATGGCCAGGTGCGACTGCATGCCGCCGCCCGAGTCGGAGACTGTGCCGCCGGCGGTTGAGACGATGCCCGCACCTCCGTTCACGTTCACGCTGCTCGCTCGACTCCTGATAAACAATCAACAATTAGATATCGACTTTGCTCCGATCGCAATAAAAATGGAACGAGTTAGTTGAATATTGGATAAAAATACCTGAAAAGGGCTAATACAGTTTCTTAAAAGGGTTGAAGTTTAAAAATATCACAAACTATAATAATAAAAGGAACGGAAAATATCACAATATATGTACTTAAAAAAAAATGGATTTTTAAAACAACCGCAACATTAAAATATGAACTCACTGAAGCATGTTAGACAACGCGGTGGAATGATGCCGCTGCGCCGGATGCATCTGCTGGTGCTGCATCTGGTGCTGCACCTGCTGCGAGTGCTGGTGATGCGGCATGGGTTGTCTAGGGCGCGGCGTGGGTCCATATGCCCTTAGCACTGGGTTGGGTTGAGGTGGTGGTGTAGGCGGTACGGTTTGTTGTCGTGCCAGGAGGGCTACAAGGATCTGGTTCTTCTGGCAGAGCTCGCTCATGCCCGGGCTGCTGGTGGAGGGGCTGACGGCGGTGGAAGACGGCGCCGATGAGGCCACGGCCACGGCGCTCGACGTCACCTGCAAGGTAATAGAGAATGTTACTTTTTTTTTTCAGTCAATACGGATAACCTTTGGCTTCATGACGAAAAAAATATACGACTTCCCATATCAAAACTGTAATCTAAATTGTTATTTGTATAAATTATTTTCTTATTTCTAATTTAAGTTTTATAATCGATCAAAATACTTCCAATCGACCACAGCAGTGAATATCAACAGAAATATTAAGTACCTACTAATAAAAATTTCAAGCACAAGCCTTCTGATTCTGGTTGCCGCTCGGTCCGTTGCTGTTGGACAGCAGCTGTGATAGTAACACAGATATCTAAGTGATCGTCAACAAACCTGCTGATTGTCAGGCGTCATCCTCTTAGCCGGCCCCCCTCCCTTGCTCTCCTCTCTCCTCCGCTTCATGACGGCCAAGTAGTCGGCGTTGTCCTGTGACCGGTTGCCGCTCGGTCCGTTGCTGTTGGACAGCAGCTGTGACAACACGCTGGTTTGTGATGTGCCACTTCGGTTGTCAGAGTTGCGCCGGTTGTCATCGTTCTCTTCGTCCGATGTCTCTTTCAATATCTGCTAGATAAGAATGCATTTAGTTTTAGTGTATTATGCTTTATTATAATATTTGACATAGATAAAAACTTTTTTTTTTGTTATACAGTGGCAACTATTCGTACGGGCCACCTGATGGTAAGCAGCACCGTAGCCTAAAACACCTACTACTATCCCACTAGATCGTAGTAAAATAGCAGAGTGAGTTGCACACCGTGAGACCTAAGGTGTAATGTCGCTTGTGCCAGTAATTACAAACAAAATTAAAACCTATATAAACTAGTTTTGACGGTGTGCGAAATCTGTTTACTATGGTTATATGCATGTACAGTTAAATTTTATCCGGTTCAAATGTGGACTGGAGATTTTTCTTCTGACAAACTGATTACATTTCACTAGTATGAAGTGCAGTATTTACTGTGTTGTGTATTTAATTAACCCATGTTATGTACAATTTGAAAAAAGTATATTAGTAAGTTAGTTCCATTGACCAAAATCGCATATCCAGTATTTTTGTTTTCTGGTATGATGTAGCTCAGTATTTTATATTATTTATGTTTGTATCTGTTCAATACTGACCTGGTCATATCCGAGCTGTGCAGATGGCAAAGCATGCATCTGGTAACAAGTATATAAGTTTAGCCCTGGCCAAACAATGAGCCTTCCTAATGCGGCCCATACGGTGACAACTATATACTATTAACTATTCTAACTATATAAACTACTCATGCTACGTGCAGTAAACCGTTGTCACTTACCGACAGCAAGCCGGAGCCGGGCATGTGCTGCGAGAGCTGCTGGTGCTGCGAGTGCGGCGTGTGCGGCGTGTGCGGGGCGTGCGCGGCCAGCGGCGTGTGCGGCGGCGCGCGGTGCCCCCCGGCCGAGTGCAGCGGCGACAGCGCGGCGGCCGGCGTGTTCGGCGTGTGGGGCGTGTGCGGCGTGTGAGGCGTGTGCGGCGTGTGCGGCGCCGACGTCTCGCTCGACGTCGCCTCCTCGTCGTCCTGCTTGAGCAGGTGCTTGAGGATGTTGGAGTCCTGTTTCTTGGTCTGCGGGTACTTGCGCAGGCGGTTGTCGTCGGCGGGCGGCGCCTGCGTATTCTGCTCCTTGCGCTCCTTCGAGTCCTCGGAGCTCATGTCGCCGAGGAAGGGCGAAGCGGAGCCCCACGCGTCGAACTCGAAGTCGTTCATCATGAACTGGTCGGACGCCTCGCCGTTGGCGACGGAGGTCATGAGCGGGTCGGGCTCTGAGCGCGCGGAGTGCGCGGGGTGCGGGGTGGGCGGCGGCGGGAGGGGCGCAGCGGGCTCGGAGGGCTCGCCGGCGTCGTCGCCGAGTACGGTGTGCGTGGACATGATGAAGTCGGGCTCGCCGGAGTCGGGCTTGGCGCGGAAGAGGCGCGAGAAGGCGCTGACTCGCAGCCAGGGCTTATCGGGAGCGGCGCGCAGCCGGAACGAGTCGGCCTCGGCCGGCGGCGCGGGCAGGCACGCCGCCTTCTGCAGCGCTGCCGACACGCGGGACCGGTCCACGGGGTCCACGAGGTCCAGGTAATTCGTACCCACTAACAACGGATAGTTCGAATAGTTTTCCACTCCACTTAAATCACAAGCTGAAAAATAAAAGTAAAAACAAAGTTTAGATATCGTCATGAAAAAAAGACACTTTTTCGTAGTACAAGACCCTGTGACCAACCAGACTTTCATGGACCAAGTTATCAATTAGCGGAGCCGATTGAGTCACCTGGTTCGCTAACTCTTTTATCTCATCTTGTGTTCCTTGTGGAAAGTTTTACTGGATACGTACAGAGCACGGTGAGGTTGGTGGAGTCGAGGCGGAACACGATGTGGTTGGCGCGGCTGGCGGTGATGGCGGGCGGGCCCCCGTCCACGGGTAGCAGAGCGGCCGACGCGTCCTCGCAGCGCCGGATGACGCACATGACGGAGCCGGCCCGCTCCGCCGACGAGCCGCGCACCGGCGCAGCGTGGATCACACACTCCACGCACCTGCACACAACAAAATTACACTTTTTATTTAAACGAGAACGCGTGCCTCCCCAAGATAGAAAGTCTTGAAGGAAGAGGAGAGGGGTCTTTGCCCAGCAGTTGAATACATAACGGCTATACGGCTATATATGCAAACTGTTAGGGGTTGTTCAGTTTCGTTGACTGAAATTTTACCATAAATATCTTTCAGAAATGAAAAAGAAATTTGTATGGAATAGTTGAAAAAATATTCATTTCCTGAAAGAATTTTCTGGTTATAGTTGTTCAGTTTCGTTGACTGAGCAACCCGTATCAGTTTGTGGTAAGATATCTCTTACACCTACATCCGTTATAAGAAGAAGTAGTAGTACACCCACAGGCTTTTAAATAGCCTTATCCTCAAACTGGTACTGGTTAGGTTAGACAACTAATAGTTGAAAATTGTATCCAATAAGAGCATTAGCTGTTGGTTCTTCAGGCTATCGGCAATCAGGCATATGCAAATCAATGCAGTTCTCGAAGTACCTACTATTTAGCAGGCAGTCCTCTCATATAAAATTCACTATGCTTGCACCAGTTATTTCAAGAATGGCTGTCATAAATTGTACATAATAATAATAAGGGCTATTTTAAAAGGCCTTTGGTCATTGGGCATTAGGATGTGCTATATGTCCATTGTCAAACAATATTCGTAACAGCAGCATAAGCAACTAAACGCAAATAAAATAGCAGCATAAGCAACTAAACACAAATAAAATATTTTGATTAGAAAAGAACAATTTTAAATCTCACTAGCCAAAATTATCGTTAGCCTGATAAAATCTAATCTAAGATGGTCAGGTAAGTGTAGCCTAAAGGGAAAAATAAGTGAATTTATCAGTCTTATCACCTTTACACTGTTTGTAAACAACCACGACTTTTTTGAAGAAGACTGATATGTAGGTAATTATGTTGACCTTTTAACTTCAGCAAAATAAACCCAATTACTATACTTAGATGTCAAGCGATAATAAAAGGTGCACTAAGTAAATATAAAAAGTGGAAGCTACGTCATAGATACTGGCGATATTTTCGCAAAACGTTGCAGTTTTCTTTCGCCGATGCTACTCGTTCGTGTAATCGCCCTCTTATCGTTCGCCCGCAAATTGCAAAATATGTTAACATATCAATATGTAACGCTATCTATATCTTGCTCATCGGTGGTTTGGTTACCCGATTTTATAATGTCTTTCTTGGAGTCGACCCAATCTTTGCCTGCCTTATGCCAAGGTTAGGGTCAATATCAATAGCAATTTTATTTCATTAAACAATGTTAATTATGGCAGCGTTTCAGTATTCTAGTGAAGTTCTTCGTTAGTGTTATAAATGTATAATACTAATACGAAATAGTAGTTAATGGAACTGCAGTATAATGAGGGGCATTACAAACGAGTAAGTATTTGAAACGAGCGAAGCTAGTTTCATATTAGTTTCACACGAGTATTGTAATACGTAGTTATGTGCAGTTTTATACTCAATTTTATCTACTCTCATTAGACTGAACTTACAAGTTTTCCGAAAGCGAAGTTTCTCATACAATTTTCTCGACTTAGTTAATGTAACGTAGGTAAGACTTAGATAATGTAGGTAATGGTAATAGATTGAGTCATTTGCGTAGCTACGTCGAAAATATCTGGTGGAGTAAGATTTTCTTCAGATTCACTACTGTCAGACTTATTTAACACAAAATGTATAACTTTCCTCACGATAAGCGAGATTCAGTACGAAATAGTAGATGGAATGGGATAGATAGATAGATCATGTGGGAGCAAAATAATATTTTTACGGCGAGTGCGTTTTTTGAATCCAGAGCGGAGTGAGGGATTCTATAGTAGAATCTCGAGCGTAGCGAGTAGAAGAGTTCTTAAGTAGAATCCTGAACGCAGCGGGGGATTCAAAGTGCATCGCCCGAGCCAAAAATATTTTTGCGCTCTAGTGATACACTCTACTTTTTATCCCCATCTATGAGAGAAAAAAGGCGCCTTATTAAAAATTGCCTTCCAATTTTACTCGACAATACATTGCTTCATTTCGGACCTTTACAATAATTCACTATAACGCGCACTTAAAGAGGAGAAAAAACTCATAACTACACGGTAGGAAAGTTTCTTGGAAACACCGGCTTTGGACGCACTTAAAGGCGAACAAAATCGTCGTTTTCGAATAGATGGGATGAAAAATCTTTCACCATAAGAAATTCGCCTTGTTCAAAAAAATATATATTTATTTTATATTTTTTTCTGAATCTTTACGAAATTTAAAAAAACTAATTTCATGGTTTTCGGTTTTAAATCTGCCATTATTTTTATATTAAAATTTAAGTAACTGTACCCGAGTGACGTCACAACATAACGTAAGATTTGGTTTCTTGTGTAGAATAAAAACTATTTGTACTATGTCTTTTAAAATAGCAGTGAAATTAATGTGCCCTACCGTTGTTATTTCACTGCTATTTTAAAAGACATAGTACAAATAGTTTTTTCATTTCTCATACTCGGAAAGTAGTGTTGTTTTGATCTGACTATTGGGTGGAAGATGCTGCTTTCCTTTCACAGGGAAGGAATAACTCATACAAATTTCATCCCCACCCTAGGGCGGGAATGAACTTTAAAAATAGAACTGCTTGAATTGCTGTCAGCTGTGAAGACTTTTTTTCATATTAAAAAAAAAACTTTATGAAATGTCGTGACTTTTTAACCAGCTAGTGTCACTGGCCAGTGTGAATTTAGCGCAAACTTGCGATGCGAGTGCCGCGACAAAATTAAAAAATAATAATTAAAAAGTCAACACAAATTGGCGGGATAGTAAATACTTAGTTTGTATTAACAACTAGTTTTATTTTCCTCATATTCTAAATGAAAAGTAGAGTCATTGCCACGGGTAGAAGAATCAATTCCTCTCGGACTATAGCCGCCCTCGCTGCGCTCGGGCGTCTAACTACCTCGGGAATTGATTCTCTTCCACCCTAGTCTATGAATCTACTATTATTACGCCAAAAGCCAGCACAGCAAAACCGTCACTGCGCATGCGCTACATCGAGCGCTACCACACTTCAAACAAAAAACTCTGAATAAAAACTCCTTGTACTACAATAAAAATAATTATTTGAAACCAAATTTTATTGTAATAAACTTTTTGGATTTTCTCTGTATGGAAATGTACTTTCATGTTATAAAATTGGTTTGTTAGAGGAGTTGTATCGTAATTTCAACAGTTTTTTTCTTTTCAACATAGTGTTTGAATTATGTTAATATAAATTCGAACATTAGTATATGAGAGTCGATAAACAGTGTTACCTACCCCATTAGGGATAAAGGCGTGATTTTATGTATGTATACATAAACTTACCCGGTAATGTTGCTTGCATTGGAGTCTTGAATAAGAAGACGTGCTTGGATAGCTTGAAATTTGTCGACTTCAGTTGCGCTCCAACAGAAGGACTGATTTATAGTAGCTATCAGTGGGGTTATTTTCGCATGATCTTCCGCATGTAAAATATCGTAAATAGACTGCTTAAAAAGCTCTTTTCTGTCCCGCAGAATTATATCCTTTATATTCTCCGTGACGCATTCAATTTCACCTTTAGCGTTTATTTCTAGTAGAGTCCAGCCGAGATTACTGGTGTAGTGTTTGAGTGCCTGGAAGGAAAATGACAGACAATGATCAGGAGCACACGAAACATCAACAGAAAACGAAATTAGTTCCTGATACGTTTACATATCTAATATATTTAATTTTACACACTTTGACACTTAAAACTGTTTTTAAAACATGAAAATATAGAAACCAAAAATTTTGCGGAGGAGGGATTCGAACCCAGGAACTTCCGCGAACCATGCCGCTGCTCTAACCACTGAGCTACAGTACCGTGCCTTCGAATACTGCGGTGACACTCCTTGGGGCACTCAAAGCGCTGCTCAAGGCTCCGAGCTCAAGTCGGCCGGAGCAAGGATAACCGCTTCAGGTGGGGATTCACACGTGACCCCGACCTTCGGTGCAAATGTGGAGTTGACCCACAAACCATGGGCCACCTAATATCGTGCTCTTTGTGCCCTACCACCTGCACGAGAGAGCAATTAATGCAAGCCACAGGAGATGCGGTGAGAGTGTGGGTGAGAGTTGCCGACTACTGGGCTAGAGTAATTTAAGATGGGGTTTGACTTGCCGTCGACTCGATAGAAGAAGAAGAAGAAGGCGCTGCCTTAGCACCTGATAAACAATAATATAACTGGAAGCAGTACCTCAATGAGCGTTGTGAGCTCGGAGTAGTGGAGGCCGGAGTTGGAGTGCTGAGTGGAGCTAACCTCGCCGGCCTGCACTGGCGAGCGAGCGAGCGCGGCCTGCGCGCGGAGCGGACACTCCTTGGGGCACTCAAGGCGCTGCCTTAGCACCTGATGAACAATGAGGCTACATTAGAAATGGTTCATTCTACCATGGGAAATTAAGACTAGGCTTGCGCTGCCTTAGAACCTGATAAAAAAATGCTACATTAGGAATTAGGAATGATTCATTCTACCATGATGGGTCATCTAGATGATATGTCTACATACTACCTTTACCTAGCCGTATTTCACCAATTTCTTTATCATTAGTTATAATTGAGACAACAAAATAGTAGAACTTACTACCTGCATAGCCAGCCAGGTTTGATTCCAATTAAAAACGAAAGTTTAATTATCGTCTGTCAGGGCCTAAATGCTTTTTAACTGTTGTAATAAATATTAGCATATTTGTTTTTTGTTCGTGTGCTTCAGGAAAACCTTTGGATAAATACATACGGGGCTCGACCTTCGACACCTAGACATTGTGGACATCTAACGGCAAATCGATTGGGAAACTAAAACATTCATGGCGTTGGTTTCCGTGCTTAAATAGGAGACTAAACAAAACGTAACCACGTCAATATAAGTTTGAGCCAAACACTTATAATCTGTATATTCTAGATTATAATGTATCTTTATGATGCCTTTATGTGAGTTCTTTAAACTGCACCACCCTCCCTAACCGTCCCCTACCACCGGCCTCAAAATATTGTAGTTTTGTACAAGCTAGAACTTCGAATATTCATTATCACTTTCTAATTTACAGTGCGACGTATCTATATTTTTTTTTTGCTAAACTTAAATATTAATTACTTAGATTACATAAGATAAGACAGTAATGTAAATGTTTATTACAGGGGAGTCTATTTCTGCCAACAAACTGTTGTACAGTAAAGCAGAATTGTAGTTTTAAGACAAGTGTAACATGCTGTCTTATGTAAATAAATGTTATTTATTAAAAAAAAAAACAGTTTTCTTATCATACAGTATTTAAGTTAGTCTGGTGGTAACTGTCCCTCCCTTTCAAACCAATAACAGAATGCGCGCTCTGTCCTTTTCAAGCATGGGGCTGTTTCATGCTGTTTTCATACTTTCATACATATTTCTCGATGTACACAAAAAGAATTGGAAAACAGAGTTGATGATAATATTCTTTCTTATTTTACGGTGAATTTGATATAACTTTTTGCTGTTTCTAAGCTTATGAAAATGTCAAAATAGTGGAAATGCGGCATTGAGCGCGAGTTTTCCATATTTCGATATTTCCGATGATTTCCTGATGTAATCATAGTATTTTTAGGTTACAACTTTGAATAACATTGTTCTCTATATTTTAGAGAAACGAATAATATATAGATTTGTTTAAAATTCAACTAATAACTATCATAAAAAATGGAAATGACGGACCATGTTTAGCCCAATTCAGAGTAGGTTAACAAAATTATAGATAGATAGGTATCATTATCAAAAAACAACTCCTTATCTTTCGAATTCAGATCAATGGTAAGTCTAGACTACTACGTCACGGCTACAGAGTACTTTTTACTTACTTTTTAGGGTTCCGTACCTCAAAAGCAAAAAAGAAACCCTTATAGGATCACTCGGTTGTCCGTCTGTCTGTCTGTCTGTCCGTATGTCCCTCCGTCTGTCAAGACCCTTTTTCTCAGGAATTCGTGAATGTATCAAGTTGAAATTTATACTGAATACTCAAGTCTAGGGTCCCTTGAAGCTGTAAAAGAATCATACTTCTAAGTCCTCGCAATCAAAAGATACGAACGTTTGTTTGAATATTTGCAAGGGGAACAACTAACTAAAAAAATATAATTTTTGGATTTTTTCCTTTGATTGTGCTAGGAGACGTTGCTTCTTGCCAAATTTCAAGATCCTAGGTCACCGAGAAGTACCCAATAGGTTTTGCTTTCCTCAAGATTCAAAAACCTACAGGGCACTTCCCGTGGACCTACAATCATGAAATTTAGAAGGAAGCAGTGTCTAATAGCACAATCAAAGGAAAAAATCTAAAAATTGTAAATTTGTTCAAATATCACTAAAAAAAGGATTACAAACTTATTTTCGTTATATCTAGTATGGGGACAACAGCAAACTTAATTTTGGCCTTTAGGCCAGTTGATATTTTTGGGAAAATAAGTCTGGGTGCTCGAGGGAGGGTTCTATATTCGCTTTAAATACCCCCAAGTTGGTACGGAAGCCTCGGTGAGCGAGTCCGACTCGCACTTGACCGTTTTTTTTTTTATTAGATAAAAATTCGAATATTCATTATCGCTTTCTAATTTACTGTGCAACGTATTTATATCAGTTTTATTATTTGTGTTCTTATCATACAGTATTTAAGTTATTTCACCACCTAAGGTAACACAATAATAGATAGATAGGTATCATTATCGAAAAAACAACTCCTTATCTTTCGAATTCACATCAATGGTAAGTCTAGACTACTACGTCATGGCTACAGATATTTACTTATTTTATTTATATACTTATTTTCTTTAATTATTATTAAAGGTACTTCTAACTCTGACATTTTCTCTCAGATAAATGTTTTTTCTTGCCAACACCTGTCACCAGACTCTAAGGCTCGTATTCATAAAACGATCTCAAGATTGAGGCAATATTAAGTATGGATTTGACAGATCGTTTTGTACTGAAATGACATTTCTGATACGAACTCAAACTCGCTGTCACTCTTGAGAGCTGATTATAAATATGGGCCTTAATAACATTCCGATTTTTCATTATTATTATTAATTCATGTTATCGACTCGACACGTGACTGAAGTTGAAACTAACGAACATCTCAAGCATCACAGCAGTAAGTAGTACAATGCTAGCAATTTGGTAAAAAAATTATCCCAAATGCGAAGTGCGAAAAGTTACTGACAGATGTTCGCTTTCCGCTATTTCAGCCGCTGACAGGCGAGGAGGGGGACATTAAAACAAAACGGCCTCGATGTTGCCACTAAAAACGAGATGGGAATAACGCATAGTCTTGCCGAGCTAGATAGCCTCTGCTATCCTATCATAAGGACATCAAGCAGATTTATGGTTTCTTTACTTTGCTTTTGAAACCGCTGTTTGATAGTTACGCACACGTACCTCCTGTATCTGAAGCGTGGCTTCCCGGACGATGCCGTTTTTGTCGGGCTGCTTGACTTCGGCCAGGCACGTCACCAGGAGCTCCTCGAGCTGGTTTATCGTTTCGTTCTCGAGTTCCCGACGACGCTTCTCGTTGTGACACTTGTTTCTGGAAGCATACCACATCGTTAATTTATTGTAATAAGAACTTACATTGATGATCGAGATAATCTTGTATTGGGTTTGAAATCACAACCTTTCGAAAGTCATTGTTAAATTCTTTGTAACTATTATTTTCTTTAACTCATGCGTATGTAAAATTAATTTTTATGATTTATTTAATAAAGTGGCATAACAAATAAATGTATTTAAATAGGTAAACAGCATCAGCAGAAACACTCGCGTTCTAAAATGCAGTGGCTAGGAAACTTATTTTCCTCATGGAAGAGTTGTGCCGCACAGTCACCGTTTCTCATTAAGCTTATCGCTAGTACGCTGGTATTCAGAAGTCTTTGAGAAAGGTAAACAGCTGCTGCAATAAAATAAAATCATAACATTCCACTCCCTTTGTTACCTTATTGCTGAAAGCACATGGCTTCACACCATACAAATTTAGCAAGCGCGTTGCGATCTCTCCATGGAAAATGATTTGTCATGATCTGAGTCATTGTGATGTAGCCATGGTCAACGGGAGCCTTTGTTTAACCGATATGATTTTTCGTAGTAAATTTAAATAAATTGTGACTATAAAATAGGTAAAGAAATAAGGGCAAAATGTGGGCAACGTAGCTGACATCCGTTTACGAATGCGATTTCAATTCCATTGAATAGCATTCAGTCATAGTGTTTCCGCATAAAAACGCGCTGTGGTTTACGCGTATGTACTATTAATGAATGCGAAACAAAAAACGAATAGCGAATAGAAGTAAGCTACAAAATAATAAATTGGATGTTGTTCCGTCATTGTAACAAGCTGCTCTGTAATCTAAACTAGTGCATATCTAGTATGTAGAGTGTGTGATATTTACATTTACTGAAATCTACAAGGAAATATTCTATAGTACTAAATACAGCGTTTTAAGTTTTCTCATAAAATAGCAAATGCCTTTTAAGCTATTGATACTCAGTACCTATAAGAACACTGCTAAGACAAGACAATACATTTTGAATATTTCCTCTAGTTGTCAAGGCAGCAATTTTTGTATACCATACCATACCAGTAACATAACGTAAGTTACAAAGATATGTATTTAGAATTAAGCAAGTAGAATAATATCTATTTATTATAATACCTATACCTATGTACGGACATCGTTACTTGTGATTTTATGCACCGCCAATTACCTACCTAACTTAAGATTTTATGCCCCAAATAAAATACGCAATGTGGGGTCCAAGAATCATGATTAAATTTTTATTGACAGTTGTAAAATAAATAAAAATAACATCCATGCACACCTATTAAAAGTTCTAAATGGTCATTTCGGCACAAACACCCACTGTGAACGTATTTTAACCCCGTATTATGATTACTTGACAGATAAATGATCGACTTTGGACTCTCATTTGATTCGTCATTTTCACATTTAAGCAGTAGGTACAGCTTAAAGGTTTTCCTTAAAAACCATCAAATTGAAAACAAGCTTTGTTTTAATAACATTCGAGTGTTTTCGCAAGGGGACTGCTCAGTAGGTAATATGACTAACTGAATACCAGCAGGGTCACGTGGCACCAGGCTCAAAGCCATCAGCCATTCTCACTTATTAAGCTTCGACTTGAGAATCCCACAAAGTTCTCAAGTTTGTGATACAATCCATTGTAATCTAGTACTCGTATCCATTGATTTACAGGTTTGTTTCACAAATGGGTGACATGTTGAAGGCGCTTCATTTACTTTCTCGGTAAACACAATAGCCAGCTATTCTGTAAATTTCTCGTGAAAACTAGTGATATTTGCCGACTTATATTGTTCCACAAGAGAGTGATTGAATGTACGCATTGCACACAAAATACATTCAAATAGCTATCGATCACCATAAACACTGATGAAAGAATATACCTACATAAACATTCTGGCAGGGATTTGATGATCCACATCCAAGTTTATGGTGTACAATTTGTTCAGTGGGTTTACTTTACACTAATGGTAATGTAATAATGGGAATATACGGATTAAACATTTATACGTACATTTGAGATTGCGGCTTATTGTCAGATTTTTTTCTTATCTTCTTAACCGGCGCTGTCACGCTCATCTTGTCTTGCATCCCCCGCCATGTGTCTCCCGGTTGGAGATCACGGGATTCAAGTCTACGGAAGTAAAACATGACCTCTTATTAAGCCATATTCAACCAACGAAA
Source organism: Scrobipalpa atriplicella (assembly GCA_029255725.1). NCBI lineage: Eukaryota > Metazoa > Arthropoda > Insecta > Lepidoptera > Gelechiidae > Scrobipalpa > Scrobipalpa atriplicella. The sequence goes on from JARACY010002013.1 coordinate 15,778, forward strand.
ATACGTAACGGATAACATAACACGTTTTTTATTTAAATATTGCTTTTCAAAGTAGGTTAAAGTTAAAGGTAAAATACAACGAATTCCTTTAAAAGAGGGCGAGCACACTTAAATCAATATAAGGAACCCCTTACTGAGATAAGACAAGTATCGAAAATATCTGCCTACAAAAATTTAAGCTTAATATAATTCAAATAAGAATTCCGATAAGCAATAATTTTGAAGAACGTTAGGATTTTAATGTATTGATTTTCGAAATATCCGTACTACCTAGTTTTTCAAAAGGCTGGAATGGAGCCACATTAGCCTGAAAGTCTATGCAACATGCAAAGCATGTTTTAGGATTACGTAATTTCCGTAGTTTTTTTTTTCGGTATAGGTTTGCCCTTGACTCTAGACACCTAGGTCAGGAATGACCGTGACAGAGTCGACGATGGAGCGAGCAAACCCAGATGCCTGTTAAGGCACTGGCATTCTCACGCATTCTCAGTTAATTATGGATAAAAAAAATTGGTCATAATATTTATCTGTCCGTCCATTCATGGTCCGTCCGCCAGTAAGCCCCTTCTCAATAGCTCTTTCATTTATGCGCATTGACAAAGACAAAGATTATTACAACGTAATATTATAGATTATAGTATAAGTAATATTCAAAAGAAAACAGGACTATCCCATCCCACATCCCATAAAAGTGTAGAGGGCAAATTTTTAAATTTCCTATATTGCGTTCCTATGTAGCGTGATAGGATGTCACTGAATATGCACTGAATACATACATATACATACATATAATCACACCTTTATCCCTAATGGGGTATGCAGAGCGTAAACGACCTAAACATAGGTCGTACCGTACCGCCACGTCTAGACAAATTTTGAGGGTTTTTCCAGATGGATCTGTAGGTATATTGCTATAGTGACAGGTTGTCAGCCTATCGCCTAAATTGTGCACTGAATAGGACTCATAAAAACCAAATGAAGGTTTTCATCAAACTAAGTCATTTACATTGTTTTTACTCTATTTATTTGCTTTCAAATAGGGTGACCTTAAGCAATCGATATCACCAAACTGTGCAACAATAAATTGTTTAAAATGTACGAAATAATCCTTTGGAATCACATTCCAATTGTATGGAAAATATGACCGTAAAAAAAAAAACTTTAACTTACTTCCCTTATTTATTTTTTCTTCTTAAATATATAAATACTATAAATAAACCAAAAGAGTCAAATAGGTATAGCTTTTTGTAGGTTTCAAGAAAACCTATAATGTACTTATTCTCTGTAGCACGGTAGCACTTTATACCTATATTTTTAGAAATGTGGAGAAAATGCCAACCTATTTTTTCAGATTTCTTACTTTGCGGGAAACTTAGAATTGGCCCTTTAAATACCAAAAATAACTTTTTGTCTTTGTACGGCTTTGAGGGGTCTAAATTATGCGAGCCTTAGAAGGGTCAATTGATGCATTCAGACAGGCGGGCTGTCTAGTCTTAATTACTTGTGTTTAACTGGTGTTAAGGTTTTCAGCAGTAGTTCAGGGCTTTTTGGGGTTCTTTAGGGATTACCGGGTTGATTGGGGATTTTTGGAGTTAATTACAATAGAAATTCCAAAATAACAAACCCTGACATGCCCAGACCAACTCCAAATTTCGAAAACATCCGGTCGGCAACATAAATCTTAATTTGTTCAGAAAGTAATGAATTTTAAAAGGTTTACTTTTTCTTTTTAGGGTTCCGTACCCAAAGGGTAACAAACGGGACCCTATTACTAAGAATATTCCTGTGTCCGTCCGTCCGTCCACTGTATCTCATGAACCGTGATGGCTAAATAGTTGAAGTTCTGTTGCCGCTAAACAAAATAAGTATTTAATGGAGGCTCCCCACACAACGCATGATGTTTCTGAAGTTTTTTGCTCGATATTAATAAGGGCAACAGGTAGACGCTTGATAATATATTGACACTTTTATATTCACATTAAAAAATAAATTAAGAGGGGGCTCTAAATGCTCCAATACAACCAACGGTTATTTTGCCGTTGTTCTATAACAAATGGTACAGAACACTTCGTGCGCAAGTCCGACTCGCAGTTGGCCGGTTCTTATGTTGTACTTGAGTTTTCATTTTTATACTTTGAATAGAGGCGAACACGTACGTACAGGATTCAAAACATGGACTCAATGTTACGTACATATAATATGACGTAGAAAGATTTGTTAGTTATCGAATCTTCGCGAAAATCCTAGGGATTTTGCGAAAACACGGATTAGACAGTGGTGAAAACATTGTCTAACCTTACTGGAAAAAATAGGTACATATTTTGAAAAAAAAAAAAAAAAAAAACTAGTGGTAATCTAGTAAAATTGGATATCCTTAATTCTGATTGGCTATACATACATATTTTGCTTTCTGACAAAAACTTGTTCTGATTGGTTAAATAACATACATTAAAAATTGACATTCAAAGAGGTCTCGTTTTGGGCGCTCCGACCGGCCATTCAGTTTTTTTTTTTATAGTTTATTGTACACAATTAATACGAAAATTCTTCCAGCTGACCTACGGAAGTTCTTACTTTACAACATAGGAGTTCTGTCAACCATTGTCTAACCATCCGTGTTTTCGGAAAATCACAAGGATTTTCGCAAAAAATCGTTATTATCAAATCATCACCAAATTCATGATGATAAATAATCCTTACGTTGATTAGGTATCATTTCACAACATACCGTCTCCAGAAAACCCGAACTACCTCCCATGAAACTTAACCAAACCCACAAATCCTTAAATCAATCCGTTAAAGTCTTCCTCAAAATTTTCTGAACTGATAGCATTCCCGAGATAAAACTAACAAACTGTCCTGAATTTACGTAAATGAATGATCGTCCAAGGTGTTGGCTTTTTATTTTTCTTGTGGGGTTCTTTTTATTTTTTCATCTTCAGTTTCTATTCGAAATTTAATCAAAACTATGTTACGATTTTATAACAGTAGAGATGTAGAGACTCACTTTGTTTACGATTAAACGTCTTCGTTTACACGACGTATTTAATCCCCTGTCTATAAAACAATAACTTACCAACACAAAGTCATGTGCGATGATGGATTCTAATTACATTTCGTATGATAACAAAGGAAACTCTACTGCTAATGCTATCTTAACGCTTCCCAATTATTTGTAAGTAATTATTGTGCAAATGCATGACTCATTATTACAGCCGTTAAGCGAGTGAGTTATTGGCAACACTCAGTATTTTTTTCCAGCGGTACCTCGTGGTGTTTATCAAACCTAAAGTATCTAGGCAGGTACGTGTGGTATCATGGTAGAGCTATCAAGGAACAGTGTCCAGATTGACGCGGCTCATATCAAATGCCAAGTACAAAGCGGAGTGAAGCTTAATGCGAAAGAGGGACGGAGATACTAGTGGAACGAGACGCCTACCGAGGAGCCCCACTACGCAACCTCACCGCGACGCCCGCGCAACCTTGAAATAATAATGTTCGGAATAACAACAACGCGCCATAAGCGTGACCAGAAATAGTATAATAAAAATAATCCAAAATTTGAAGCCTCCTTCATATCCTGCCTCTAGTCTGGGAGAAAACAATGCCGGATGAAGCCATTGATTCAAAATATTATTTAAACACGCAAATTGCAAATAGACACGTACCTTCAACATATTGTCGATAGTACATTACGTACATATTACGCACATTGTATGATAGTACTAATAAATGAGAATGTATCGTTCTATTTGCCAATTTCTATTGTACAAACATAGGTTTCAGTTTAGTTGACACTTGAATCCAAATGAGTGAAAGTTGGTAGGTATTGTAATTCGTAAACGTTTCGCGGGCGAAGGTTTCGCTTTTTCAAGCGTTACTCAACAGGTATTCGTCATCCGCGACAACCGGCCGCTCGGCTGGCTTCGCCCAGTTACACAGTTGTCTGTTTTATAAAATCTCGCAGAGCAGAAGTCACTATCAAATTGTACAACGTAATATCGAATTGAGGCTTCTTATTTATGTATTACGAAACTATTTAGCAGGTGAAGGCGATGATGCTGTTCTGCAATATAATCTTTCAAGATCATACAATGTTGGGCATATTTATACAAAATTGCATACATTGTTTTGTATAAATGTTATCTGCTCACGTTTATCTCAAAGTTATGCAAGTACGGCCCAACAAGAAAAAATTAAAAGCATTAAACCCAAAAATGATCTGGCTTCCTTTGTTATACATACTTAGTCTTGTTCACGTCACATATAAACGAGTGATTATAATGACACGGTGGTGTTATAAAATTCCCCTTTACATAAGCCCACATTTCTAAGACTACGTCACCGGAAAAAAACTACTTATGTTTGTATTTGCATGCATATGTAAACATATGTGCATATCTAAAGGCTATGCTAATTAAATTTCCATGCCTTTTAAAATCAAAGACTACTATGCACCGGAAACTGAAGTCATTTGGAGGTGCCCAAACCCGTTAAACAGATTAATGTTGTCGATACTAGAGGCATCTAAAGCACTAAGCACTATCTGTATCGTAGATTTTCTAATACTTTTCCTAGATACATTATGAAGATGAAATCGATCTGATGCGATTATCTAAAAAACACATATTTCTGCTAGCGTTACTCTCGCTGATGACGTTAGTCTCGTGAGCGCTGGCTAAGTGAAAGAAGAACGGAGAGATTATGCTGTGGCAATGGCATGACGAAGATTACTCAAGTGGTGTGACGCGTAACGTGACTCGACGGTGATAGGTCTGCCTCTGCTCACCACGAGAGTACGGCAGGTCAGAACATGATTACTGACAACAACGCATTCAAGCTTCAACTTCAACACCTCTAATTAAATGAGGATGGAATAAATGAAATCCAACACAGCGAGAGAGCAAACTCTCGAGTGCACGCACCACTGCATGTGACAATCAGAACTATTGCGATAAGATTCTCGGAGACAGAGAGACAACGTAATTAAATCAGAGTAGGTAAGTACATAATCTTTTCAATATCACTTTGAAGTATAGGTAGATACCTAGATACTAAAATGCAAAATATAGATACCCAGATAGATATTTTATTCAGATCATGCATATGCTATTCTAGTTGCTCGTGTCAAAGCAATTAAGTATATGTTTTATAAAATATATATGCATGCAAATTTCGTCGATTCAATAGGAAATACGACAAAGGTTGCAAAAAAAAATTGCTAGTATTTTACCTGTTAAAAACAGATTTGTTGTGCAACAGAAAATGCTTTGTGCATGTTACAAGTGGCTAAAATTTATAAGATATTCAGCAAGTTATTGGATTACACTTTGTTTGTGCAAGTCAGTTGTTATCGTCATTATTAATTTTATCGCTTTATTGAGTGACCCACATCATTCTAGGTCTAAGTGTTTTGTTATTTGTGCAATTTTCATTATTTGTCTCAACAAGATTAGCTTCAATATTGTTGCTAATGATAATGACTATATCCAGTATAAAGTACAAACTTTAATAAAACTCACCCCAAAATCCTGTGCATAAAATTCGTGCAACTGATAAATCTAACTGATTTCAACTCAGATAAATGGTTGAATACAAAGGTTTCTGTAGCATTAGCTATTACTGATGATGAATTACCTGGAATAGCTGTTAACAGCAACATCGACATCGAAGAATATGTCGACCAGCTCATCAACCTCCGACTCGGGAGTGAGCGCTGGAGGCAGGGTGGCCGACGGAGGGGCGGCCTCGTCAGAGTGACCTCCGTTGAAGAGCATGGGTTCCGTTTGCACCATAGGCAGCATGTTTGCACATATCACCAATGTTCACCGCCACCACTAGGAATACGTATTTCTCCCTGGCTCGAATTCAAAAAACACAGTCCGAAACCGCATCCAAACACACTCTGCATTGCGCCACGTTTGCCGCGACGCCGTTTTTTTTCACCAAGAATCGTCTAGACAATCCCTCCGGCTTTTGAAAATATCCAAGAACCACTAGTCACTGTTTTAAGTACTACGTCTTAAAATGTCCGTCCACAAAAACATGCAGTAACTTTATTACGTAGCGATAGTGCAATTTCCTATCGATATCCGTGCGAAACGTTCGCTACAAAACGACGATGAAAGTCAACTGAAAGACGAGACATACATATACATACATCCTTTTCGTTCGCCGCTTCACAAATTATCAACAGTGCGTCGCGACTCGCGACACGACGACGCGAGCAGTGGCGGCGGCGAGCTCGGCGCTCGGCGGAACCCGATAGACGGATTGACTGAGCCATATATCTGCTACAGTCACACCCACGTCGGGTTTATCTTGCCAACTCTCTTGCGATCTCGCTCCCTCAGACGACATTCATAAACTTCGCGTCGAACAAGGCCGATCATACACGAATTAATATGATTGGATAATACCAACTAAATTTGTATTCTCTTTCATTTGCCTTGCCATCTATCTACAATGTTAAGAAACATCAAAAAATATATTATGTTAATCAATAATAAATACTTCAACATATCACCCTGATTACTTGACTAAATTGGTAATTCTTTAGATCTCATTATTTCTCATTAATTTTAACAAATACCTTTACATGATTCATAGTTGCTCGCCAGCAGCCGGCTCTACAAACATGAACAAGAGCGAGTATGTTTCCGACAGTACTGGTTACGAGCCGTACCACCTATACATGAAAGTGAAATGGAACAGCAATCGTGTCAAGTGCACGATTTAGATAACAAGGTCATGCATTGCATAACTCAAGATAGTTTAATTTCTAATTTGAAATCGCATGCTTATCAATACTATATTTCTATTTCATATCACTTACATACTTTTAAAAGAATTGGATCAAGTGTTGAACCTTGCGGAACAACATTTTGAAAAACAGAACGCAATTTGAATTTAGATTGATGTACGAATTAGAATTAAAACATCAGCTGCGATATAAAATACAGAATGTAGTGGCAAAAACAGTAAAGGGTCAGTAGAGGAAGAGCGCGGCGCGTGCAGATATCGGTGCAGGCGGCCCCGCGGAACTATGTCAGTGGGTCACGGCAATGACGTGGCACACGGCCGCGCCGAGTCGCGCCGCGCACTTCATTCTAATTCCGCTTTGCCGGTGTCTTCATTTAACTGCCTATATATCACCTAACGCGTTTACTTGCCAAATCAGACTAACAGAATTATATACTACTCAATTGCATTGGGACTCTGTAAAAATTGTGCAAGTAGCTCAGATAGAACGCCTGTTATACAGCGCTTTGCTATCGTTGGCATTGACCGACTGAAATATATTCTCACACAAGAAAATTAACTCACTAAATTCCAACGAGTTGATTAATTTGAAAATGAGAATGTGGTCGGGATTTTCCATAATGACAAAGAATATAACAAACCAGAAAAACACGCTACAAGTAAGATAATTCTGCATTTTTATGTACCTCTATCTTGTATAGAATTCAAGGGTTTTCTGGAATTCTCCAAAAAATATACAAAGTCTGCTTGCTTCCAAGCATCTCGTGGCTGAGTATTGAATTGGTGGAGGCCAAAAATTTCCGATTTGATTTGTGGGAGGCGTCAGTTGAAAAGGAGGCTGCATCAACTTGTTTCTGCTGGGAAGACTTTGCCGATTGCTTGCAAGATTATCGAGAGAAGTGAAAATCGCTTCTTTGGGCCCTACTATATCCCTGATGAGGGATAACAGGACTTGATCATAATCATCATATACTTAGTTGACCACTGTTATTCCGTCTATTCCTTTACAGCTTATCGATTTAGCAGGTATTGACTTCTTCTATCAGTTAACCTTGCAAAATTAATATTTAGTGTTTACGTTTATGACTTTATTTCGAATGACTAACCTTTCTCTTTTTACCCAAACGATGTTATGCTCGGTTAATTTTAAACGAATCTCGTCTAATACGATGTTGACAAGAAATTATGAGCTGCTACCCCAAGGGAGCGTAAGTAATCTGATCAAATGAAACAACTAATGAGAATATAATTGGCGTAACATATTGGTTGGGGACCGAGTGGCTTGTTCCAGTCTCGCATATCAAATCTTCATCAATTGCTTATTTGCGTTTATAAGTGACGTATAAACGCCATTCAACACCCAATAAAATACTTCGAAACCAAATATGCGATTAGTACTTTGTTATTTCAGTTTAATATAGGTAGGTTGGATGCTGTACCGAAATAAATAATTTTAATAACTTGCGTCACCTGAGCTACTGAGATACACGTGTAAACAAAATAAACTGTAAAGGATTTTAACCCTTTCTTTGGAAATGGAGAAATGGTAGAAGGGGAGGGAAGCCGTTTTCCTGCAGTGGGACACCTCGGGCTATTAGTATAAATAAAAAAAAAACTCAAGGCGGATTTCGGCGAAGAGGTAGACCCCGAAAAAGATGGCGTGACGATCTTGACGCTTATCTGAAAGACTGGACTGAGGTTGCATTAGACCGTGATATAAGTGGAAGACCCGGGGGAGGCCTTTGCCCAGCAGTGGGATCTAATAGGCTAGCTATTATAATATGGGATAATATGGGAGAGTTAATTCAGATTTAATTTAATTTTGTTATTGATTAAAAAAGCGGTTTCTGACATAAATAATATTTCGTAATATAACAACTTAATTTTTGAAAAACGTATTGCTCAAAATGATAGTTTCAAATAACAAACTGTTCAATGACACGAAAAATTGCAATCCCTAGAGCGTGGCTTTTCGTAGAACGGAATGTTCCTGAAGCATTCCCGTATCCTTGTACTTATTCCGAGGAAATTGCTGTGATTCCGTTTCACGATTGTTTCAACGTTTATACTGTCTTTTTCCTCTTTCTGAATGGCCAACATCCGTTCGCCGAAAAATTGCTGACGACGGTCAGTTAGGTAATCGGTGTTGCGCAATTGATGTAATATAAAAACTTTTTCTTATTCGACTTTCTATTTTGGTTAGGTAGAAACAGCAGATTAAGACATCTCTTAGTTGAATGTTTTTGGTCTTGCGTTGCAATGTTAAATATTGGACGTTGTACGAAGCATTGGATTATTAGTATTACGCAAATGAGACATCAATTTACTTTAAACTTACTAATCATGCTTCTGAAAATATCTTCGAATTACGTCAATATCTATTTGTTTAAATAATGCTTGTTCTTCAGCTGGTTTTTAATTTAGCTTTTCATGAAATACATTAAGAGATACTACTAAACGGCGCATTTAAATTTAAACTGCATGAGCGTTGTGGCGGGAGCGTGGAGGTACCTGTGGCACCTGCGAGATCAAAAGTGAGGGCAAGTGTTTTTCAGAGTTTGTCCGCAAAGAATCCCCGCAAATGCGTTGCGTCACGTGGGCGGGCGGATCGATGGGGCGGGCGGCGCACGGCGCGTGCGCGAACTCGATCCTCTCCCATATCGACCGCTAACTTTTAACTCAACGCTTTTGGGGCAGGTTAGGCCTATGCTCTGGGGTCAAGGTCACGTTCCTTCCCGCTGAAAGATTGCTCAAATACTTGCAACTGAATATCACTTTCAGCAACTGTCGTCAGATTTGCTACTCTTTCTCGCCTCCTAGATTCAGATATGATGATTAAATTATTAGGTATACCTACACAACAAAGTTTTAGCTACAACAAAGAAAGCTTTGTAACTATTAATGTTGCGCATAATTGTGCTGGCAATAATAAAATGACACTTTGTGATAGATCTCAGATCTCAGACGTAGTATAGCAGACGTATTCTTAAAATTGGTCTTTCCGTCATATTATATTTATTAAAAAGCTAGGCGTGAATGTTGGGCTAATATGAGTTTTTAGCGTTTTTAGGGATGGGCAAAACATGTTTTTATTATAGCATAGTTGTGGTGATCATGCAACTTTAATTTGATTTGTAAAAGTTAATACATTATCATCACTACACTGGTTAACTTGATTAACATGTTGAAGTATATTACGAAACGAAATTTTAAAGAAGCAACATTATCATAATAAAATACGATGTTACAAGAGTAGTCCAAAACGAGTATAAAATGGAAATGAATGCAGAATTCAAAATAGGAAAAGGTTGTTTGGCTCGAAGCATTTGCCTGGAAGCGCGCTCGGCACGTGTACCCGGCCGGCTTTTACACGTGTACAGGTAATGGAAGCTGGGATACTGAGTCTATATTGACACCGCTATCATAGAGACCTGTTCCGAGCTCTCGGGAGAGATTGTTGTTACACAGTTTTAATCGGATTCTGCTTGCAATGACAGTTCCATTTTTAATGTTGTTATGAATTATGATCCGACTGAAAATATTCTGTAGTTTGGAACAGTCTGTTTGTCTAACTCTACAAACAGATAGATAAGCCGCCAAATTTCCCTTAAACTTAGCTCAATGACCACTAATAAGAGGGCAAACGGAACAGCGTAACTTCTAAAGCATGGAAACCCCCTTTTCAGGGACTAGAGGTAGTTAGCTACCCATTACCCCCTCGGGTGATGTTACACACCTTTGGTTTATAGGAGATAGTGAGCATTCTTCAAAGAAAGAGCTACAAAAACAAAGTCAGATGCGACTAAACAGAAAGCATTGTTTTTTTTGTAAGGCTGTTGACTTGGCACTAAAAAACCTATACTTCAGGACTTCATTTACATTACATGCTTCTGCATTCTGTCTGGTAATTAATTAGTAGAAAATTTGGACGTTGTTATTCGTTATACCTAGTCTTGCCATATATTCTGTCCCTACCTAAAACATGTCTATCTTAAAAATAAATTAACAAAAAGCAATGAAATACAACACAATTATTCTTTATTAACTTTTTAAAGGAAAGAATAAGAAATTTACTCAAAATGACCCCCTTTTGCCTTGACAACCATCTTCAATCGATCTGGCCACTCGTCTATCGCCGCACGCACCGTTTCCAGAGGTATCGAAGCCGCTGCTGCCACCAAATCACGTTTCAACAACTCGATATTGCGGTGAGGTTTCGAGCAGGCCTTCTCCTCTAAAACTGTCCACAATCGGTAATCCAGGGGGTTAAGGTCTGGACTTCCCGAGGGCCAATCTTCACACGCGATAAAACCCGGCAAATTGTCCTTTAGCCACTGTTGAGTGGTTCGTGCTTTATGTGCCGGGGCCGAGTCCTGTTGAAAGATCCAATGCTCATTGGAAAACATTGTTTGATTGAGTGGCTTCACAACAGGCACCAAAATGTCACTCTGGTAGTTTGCTGCCTTCGTTTTCACGCCATTTTGGCAAAAATGGAGCTTAGTGACCCCTTCGTACGACACGCCCCACCAAACCATGACTGATGCCGGATGATGGCCTCTTTCCACCTTCGAAACCTTCTCCGAAGCCTCCTGAGAGCTGTGAGCATAGACCTTGTCATTTTGACGGTTGTATTTCTCTTCTACCGTGAAAATTTTCTCATCGGTAAACAGGATTCTTCGGTACCCGCCTTTAGCGTGCTGTTGAAACAGCTTTTTCGCTCTGGTCGCTCTTATGTTTCGTAAAGCTACTGTCAAGCGATGTCCTGTACTTCGTCGATAAGCAGCAAGTCTAAGGTCTTCTTTAATTATGCGAGAGATGGTTCTCGGTGGAATTTTCATCTCCCTAGACAAGATTTTCTGCTTGCGCAGAGGATTTCTCCGGATTCGCTCAGCAACAGCTTTGATCACCGCTGGCGTCCTGGAATCCCGCGGGCGGCCGCTCCTGGGCCTGTCATCGACAGAGGACATCTCGCTGAATCTTTTAATAGTACGGTACACGAATTTAATTGAGATTCGAAGCGATTGTAACAGATTGAATATCTCACTCGGCGTTTTACTGCACTTATGTAGAGCTATAATAGCAACTCGATTTTCTTTGACGCCCCACTCCATGATGACTTCTTGGATGAATGCCACCAAGTGAGGGTTTTCTAGAAGAATGAAGCCTGCTAATGTCACATGAAAACAAAAATATCTGAAATGACATTCCATTTTCGAAATTTTTAATACAAGATTTTGGGACAGTATTTATGGCTAGACTAGGTAAATATAAAATATGCTAAACCATAATTTTATTGCTCTATAACATGTTGAACTAGAAAAAATAGAGCTCTTAATTTGTATGAGAAATCCAAATTGCCAACAAATTATAATGTTTTCTCTACAAAATACATGACTGCACATTTTTCTATTTTTTTTGTAATATTGCAAAAGTAATGAAGTCTGTAAGAAATTCATTAACGAAAGAAACCAATTAAATAATTCTAATTAGACTGACTGAGCCAGACAACTTCCCTAACTGAAAAGCTTGATAAAAAGTTTGTTTACTGTTTGTTTAGAGTAGGTAGGTGGAAGGATTATTTTTGTTTTGCTCGGAGCTGTCTTCCGGGGGCCGCTCGTGTAATGGTGCGCAATGCGCGGGCAGGGTGCGCGGCGGCAGTGGCTTCCTCCGCAAGTAATTGATCGCACCCTCGAGCCGGCTGCCAGCGAGCGCGACCGGAGCGCGGAGCCTCCGGTGTCGTCATGGAGACCGCCTGCGGCTGCTGCCGTCGCAGGGTCGCCACCATACGGCGCCGATCCAATACCCCGGGACCGATACTGAATACTACCCACATTCTAATGGATATCACATTACCCCCTCCTCTAATTATGTTATTACAGCTCAATAACAACTCTACTCAACACAAAGAATACCTTTTATATAGAATAATGATCTAATGGGATAATGATCTAACTAATAGGGTCAATCTTAACATATAAGATCTTAAGATTTTACCTACTCATATTGAAAAGTCGTTCGTCATCTCGCACGACAATAAACCCGGCAATTAACGGCCGTGCGAGATGGTGACATTTAATTTAATTACCAAAATACAGTCAGATGCAAAACCTTTTGAACTCAATATTATTAAGAATTTTTTTTTATTTTAATATAAGTTACGTTTTATATTTATTTTAAAGCTAGCTGTGACCTAAACACTTTCTAAACACTTAAATGTATTTATATGTACAATAAGATTTTTGCATCTGACTGTAGAAAAGTACCTCAGTTTTTTATGACCGTGCAAGATGGGGAACAGTAAAATTAATAAAATTGGTTGTCGCCAACTCGCACGGCCGTTTAATTGCCGTGCGAGATGACGAACAAATATTAAAAAGATTTTCCTTTTAAATTCATCTAGTTTCAAGTTAACGATACAGAAACATTCCTGAGATGCGTTACGCATGAGCTACGCCTGGCTGTTGTTTTCATTGCATGATATAATTTATTATGAGATGTTGATTAAAGCTGATCTTCGCCATGTCATTATTATACATTTTATAAAGGCGGTGGCACAATGAGGCAACGATTGAAACGAAATATTGGTTTTATTTATACGACCTTGGTCTTTTCCAACCTCAAGACAAGACCAGTGCATGCAAGCGAGAGTAAAACTAGCTAGCTATACTTACATTAATTACCGATAAAATTTTACCATTTACATTTAACTACTTGTACAGCATGGCCTAGGCTGAATGGGCAATTAAGTGTAATAACGAGTCGGGACGAGATGTTCGCTTACCTTGCATCTTCAATGGCCAAAACTGGCATAAATGGTGCATTGATATGAGCGGCGCCAATCTGCGCCTGATTATGATGCTCCGTGGCGATGCGGGGGCGGCTGCAGTAATCCAGAAAAACTTATACCTGCAAGAGAAAACGACATTGTAAACGCAACTGATTTTGTGTAACAGATATATCATTAAGTCGTCAAAACAATTCATCCGTCCCGATAAACATATCGAGGTTTAATTTAATAACAAAGAAGGCATCGATAACTATTTGTAGAATGAATAAATAGCGCATCTGCGCAAGTTAATATTTCGTACAATTTTAACATGTAAAACAAGTAAGTATAAGTGTTTACAGAATATTTAATAATAAAAAATCTGTTTATAGTATATTGCTAACCAAAGGATGTAAGTCATCAAATGCATACGAGGTTTTTGGCGCCCGAGCGCAGCGAGGGCGCTAATGGTACGAGTATGCATTTGATGACTTACACCATGAGGTAAGCACTATGCTTTACATATCGAATGAAAGATAAATTAAAATTATGGGAAAATATAAGAAAATTAAAACATGAAATTACGACGAAACAGTAGGCAATACCAACTCACTATGAGCGAATTTAACCATCACAAATATATGCATTCGCGTAAGAAAAATTATCTAATTTGCAAGTAGACATTTTGTTAAGTATACTGACTGTTTAATTTGTTAATGTTTTATAATAAAATGCTAAGTAATAAATCGACAAACTCAAGTTTTGAGGTTATAAATATGTTATAAAAACCACAGAGTAAAAATTTCATAATTTTCATAATCCTATGTTTACATTTTTATGGCCTTATTCCGTGACTCTATGCGTCATATTTAGTACTGGCCAGTTCGATATTTAAATAAATTCGAATAGAATTTGTTTTAAAATCGATTCCGATTCGATTAATCATCCGATTCCGTGTGTTTGAAATAAGGCTATCAACTTTTTTTTTCTTGCAATTTGACAGTTCCTTATTCAAATTACTTTGCAGCATAGGTTTCAAAACCTATGATGCAAAGTACCACTTACATCCCGGGTTTTAGGGTTGTATGAACCACTTACTGAGCATGAGATATGTAAAGTTCTTTATTGCATATATCAATTAGGAAAATACAATTTAGGAAATTACAATTTTAAATACCTCACTGATCCACAAATATTAAAATTCTCTAAATTAAAATACTTTATTTACGAGAACTCTAGCATCACGCCATGTTTCCTGACGGATTTTAACAAACTAACTTATTTAAATAGCATCCGCTAGTTTAACGTTTGCTGCAGGTGACTTTTGATGTGTTTAAAACGTTACTAAATTTACAGGTGTCCCGTGTACTTACAACGGACCAAGAAGGGTCTCTCAAGGACTCGAAAAAGCATCAAAGTACGTACATCTACTACCACTGTTTATAACAACCAGACAGAGGTGAGGTGTGGTCTCTCCTGATAGTGTATTTTGTCATACTATCCACGTTTGGTAGGTGAATAGGCGAGCGCAGTACTAATGCTTATTTTCACAGCATATATGTACTCCTTAGTCGATTTTTACGACACCCTCCTTCTTCTATTTCTTATCGTATTGCTACAAAATAATCAGCCCAAAAAAGTGCCCCAATAAAGCGTTTGGAGTGGCTGCCCACCAGAGATCTTCAGCAATTCAGGAGGTGAGACGTGCTCTGACACCCTGAGACGAGATTAGTTGGCGCTATTCTGACTAAGCAGCACACGGGCAAAGGACAACAAAGGCTATAAAATTAATGTTCTAATAGTGAAACAGCATTCATAACTATTAATTATGAAAGTTCTCACCAATAAGAGAGAAACAATACGATTCAAATAACAGATCATTTCTTAAAGAATTAATGTTTTTTGTTATGTTATTTTATAGAAGCCACTAAAATTATGATCTTGATATTCTATTTATTATATTCATTTCAGTACAAATTGCCTTTTATCATTTGTCTTTCTGGGGTATAAGCTGAACAAAGGTCTAGCTTGCCGTTCGTTGTAGCAGACATTAACTTCGGTGTGTTTAAATTCTATTGATTTTCGTACAAAATATCAAAACCGCGTGTTTCAAGAACACTAATCCTAGTTCAAGATTAAAAGCCGACTTAAATAACACGAATTGTTTATCGTAAAGTAGATAATAGCCTATCGTCGCGTCGTCAGGCTAGTAATCAGTAGTGCTTTAAATTGGCATAGGCTTACACTACACATTTACTACTATGACTAACAAACAACTCAGAAATCGTTTTAAATTATCTTGTAGATTGAATACAATCACCACAGTTTGGTTGTAAAGTTCCCAAAAAATCCTGAAAACTGCCGATAATAAAAAGGGTCCATAATGTTTGTATTCCTTTCTGAAGTATAACCGCTGACGCTATTGCTGCTATTTTTGAAGATTTTAGAACTTTCAGGAAACGAGTAAGCTGAATCACCTCAATATCAAGCAAGCAAATAAAATAATTGCATGCTTTGGAGGGCACGTTAAGCGTTCGATCTCGGTTGCTGTCTTTATTGAAAATGGTCGTCATCGTCAAACAAACCATGTCAGAGGTCTATTCCTTGACGACGTTCGACAGCATTCACTTTACCAAATATTGAGGCTTAAAGATTTACAGATACAGCGAGGCGCAAAATGACATGAAAGTATTTATTTCATCACGTTTTTGTGACATATTTTCCTTTTAAATACACTAACATGAATAAATTATGGCATGGATCGCGTGCTTAGGCGCGTTAAGTATAACTGCCCATAATTACTGTAAGACCGGCTATCAGTGGTATCATCCGAGCTCTACCACAACTCTACTAACATCGAAACCGCCACACGCACTTAGAAACAATTGGGTACTTGACTGGGTAGCTTAAAAAATTCCAAACGTTTATATTTAAAACTGATGGCTAAAAATATTGTGGATTTCATTCATAATTTTAAAAAAAATGCACATTTCGATTTTAACAATCGAATTAAAAGTATATAAGTTATTGATTTGATTAGTCAATATTTACTAAAATGTGACGTCATAATTTACTATTTTCATACAAAAAAGCGTTTTTGACATTTCATAAAAAGTTGCTGATTTGACTAGTTGGAAAGTAGCCAATTGCTCCAGTACTAGCTACCTCGGATAGTGGATACTTGATGGACACTGATTGAATTGTATAATGATATACTAACTTATTTATTTCCAGTGTAGAGAGAAATAACCACATCTGTTCTATGGAAATAACATTAGGAGGAACATTAATAAGTACCTAGATCGGGAAACATACAGGGCATGATTTCAGTAAGAGAAAAAGTAAACCCTATTTTATATTCTAAGTTAGATATTTCTTTCAGGGATCTATTTAGCTTAGCTATATATTTTTATATTCTTGCCTATTTTGCCCATTTGGGTGATACTAAAATAGCATACTAAGGTGCGAGCCAGTCTACCATGTGAAGGCTTTCACACGGCTGATGGTAACGAGCAGACAGACTCTTGCGTCACAACAGTCACCCACGTAGTATATTTTGGTTATGCTGAAGGCATAGGCACTGGCTGGCAAGCATGCCTCAAAAGTATAAACAATTTTATTAGCTGATTTTTATAGAAAGTGTAATTTGGGTGTATGAAACTTCATAAAATTTCCTTTAATAAAAAATTAAATATTTTCTATTCAAACATTGTTTTTTTTTTAAGTCAAATATTGCACAAAAAAATATATACCTGCCTAGAAGCCAAGCAGTAATGAGATGAGTCCTTAAATTAAATATTTTGTTTACTTCCATGCTTGACTGGGAGCGATAGAAAAACATAGAATGTGCCAGCTGCATCTCCTCCCGGGCATGCTGTAAAAACCAGCTAAAGGATTCGAGGGTTTTAGTATATTGTAATTTAAGCGAAAGGCTGACAACCTGTATGTACAGCAATATACAGATCTATCTTAAACAACCCTCAAAACTTGTCAGACGTGGCGGAACGATCTTTGTTTGGATCGTTGACGCTCTGCCTACCTTTTGGGATACAGGCGTGATATTATGTATGTATGTAATTTTGTTTATTTTTAATAGCCAAGAAACAGATGTTCAGTTTCATGGTAGCGTTTGTCGTATTTCAACTTATAAGGTTATAATATAATTTTATTAATATACGCATAACCAAAGTTACGATATTAAAAGGGTGACGAGTGCCAAGAAAAAATAAGACAACAAAACACCAAGCTGCTGAAATGTTTTGAGAAAAATTAATTACGAGAATACTATTCATTTGACAGTGCGTAGTGAATGTACTTATTGAAACTCAGAAAAAGATTTATAGCGAACTAAAACATACGTGTTTGCAAAGAACCAAAGAGCGTTTCAAAGTATGCGCCTATAAAAAGTCCGCCAAAACCGTTTGAATCTCCACTCCATCCACGTGAGCATAGAATAAAGTTTGTGCGTAAAAATGAAACATGTCACATTACATTACTGTGACGACATCGGACTTGTTGATCTATGTGGAAAACATCTCTACAGCTTCTGGCGCAGCGCTGAACTTCTTACTTATATAGATAACAATAAATAACGTCCAAAGCCTTACTTATTTACGTAAACGAAATTGTGTGATTCTTTTGATTCTTTGAGAGTCAAACGCAGACTACCTTAAACACCACAGTAAAAGTACACAATCTATATATATGTTACGCACAATCCCCGAAAACGGTCATTGGCCGGAAAAAAGGCACACTTCGCGGATTGGCAAATTCAAAACGCGCAATCCCCAAATTGTTCTTTCATTTCGGCCATTGAGCGTTTTGCATTTGCCAATCCGCGGACTGGTAAACACGAAACAGCCAATTGCCGAATTCATTAAAATATCAGGTGTAAAGGCCATTAAACACCAGGCATGAGGGACAACTTAACGCTAACTGATAGGGGTTGCTCAATCAATGAAACTGAACAACTTTCAACAGGAAATTCTTTCAGGACAAGAAAATATTTTTTGACTTTCCTATGCAAAATGATTACTTCGACGATAATTTCCTGAGCAAATCTGTTCAATTTCATGAACTGAGCAACCCCTATCAGTTTTCGTTAAGTTGTCCCTCATGCCTGGTGTTTTAATGTCTTTTACACCTGATATTTTAATGAATTCGGCAATTGGCTGTTTCGTGTTTACCAGTCCGCGAAAGAAATGGTTGTTGTAAAACGCTCAATGGCCGAAATGAAAGAACATTTCGCGGATTGCGCGGTTTGCTTTTGCCAATCCGCGAAATGTGTCTTTTTTCCGGCCAATCAGCGATTTTGGGAATTGTGCCTAACATATATAATAAAATTGTAACAGGTCGATGTCTGTACATGGGAAATAAATAAGAAAAAATAAATGTAGGGGTCTCTATAAGTGCTATAGAAGCCAAAAATATAGTTTTTAGAATTTTTCTCTGTCTTTCTGTCTCTCTGTCTATATGTTTGTTCGCGCGCCACGCAAAAACTAGAGGTCTAACTTAGACGCTCATGTTTAGTTTTTTTCGAAATTCAATCTAGAAGTCAAGATATAAAAAAAAATATGGTCATAGAAAAAACTTTTTTTTTTGCTACTGCATCCAATCGGATACCAAATAAAAGAGGAGTAAATCCTGAGTTCAAAAATATAATAGGGAATTTTAATAGGGAATGGAACTTTGTATTAGCCCCTGAAAATTTAAGACAATATTATAATTTTGCCGTCTAGGCTAATAAAGCCTATATACTAAACGTAGGGAACGAGACATGAATATGCGACAGGAGGACGAGGAGACGTAAGGTATACTTACAAGATAAACGAGAGGGATGAGAGGACCGGGTGGGAACATTGAAACTTGGTTTTGAAGTTGCTACCTTTGTAGAACTTTAAACTTAACGTGAGCGAAGCCGCGGGCAAAAGCTAGTAATTAATAAAATAAAGAAAGATACATGATAAGAAAAATATTACATCCTGCATTATCAGTCGGCTGCATACAACAACGATACGGTAAACGTTTTATAGTTGCTCTGTGTTTACTAACTTCAAGTGGTAAACCTTGAATTTGTGTACGGAATCCTAAGTGTGGGCACCCTTCTTTTGTCGAGTACTATACGGCTTGTGACTCGTACTCGTACATATTTCAAGCAGGTGTTCCTGTCGGGAGAGTAACTCGATTTTAATATTTCATACCAAATCCCAAATCCAGCTATTTCAGTGCAAACTTGGTAAGCTGCTTTGTACTGTCCTTACTGTAAAATAAATTACAATGACATTCATAGAATTACAGCCCATCAAGGGCTAACAAAGCTGCCTAACAGCTTCTAGCAGAAAAAATAATGTTGTGTTCGATAAAGTTGACAACGAATACAAAAAAGTAGATAAATAAAAATTAAAAATCTGTTTAAAAAAATAGTTAGGTGAGGTGATTGAGGGGTCATGCATTCAATCACGTTTGTTCCCCCAAAGGTCTAATAAATGCCGTTTTCGTGGCGTCTGACGTACCGTGGGGGGCTAATTCAATACAGAAAAGTTTAAATACTTAGTCATCTATTTACTGTTTTTTAACAAGCTAATACTCATAATCAATACTTTGGAAGCGCCTTAAAACGGATTCGCCAGAAAACTGTGCTGCGACGTCGCGTAGTAAATTTATCAGTGATGTTCCCGCCATCTAATCATTCGCGTCTTTAGCCCCTTTAGATAAACAGATGATGGGTGCAAATTAGAAGCGCTAGCTACGAGTCAAACTCATATTCCTCCCTACTAACTAGCTTTAAGCCTCGCAGTTTGATCCACGGGTAAATAAGTTCTGCTATGAGAATAAGTTATTTCCTAGGGGAAAATGTCGAGAAAACCCATGTTCCTACTGATAAATATATAGCTTTCTCATGGTGAATGAAAAATATTATAAAATCGGTCCAGCAGAGTTTATCTATAACAAATACATATATGGATCCCTAACAGAATATGGAACCTTAAACACTAAACTGGTTATGAGAGAAATTGTACTAACAAAGCGGTGGTAGGCTCCGCAAGGGGCCGCCTGGCTCGCGACCACCCTCTCACCGGAAAAAATTAGGTACTCACACTACATTAATGCACCTGAAAGGTGCATTGTTTCTTTTGTCATTGTAGTTTTACCTAATATCCAGATAAGCATTTTCAACAATATTAATTCATGTTCTCTCATTTACAAAATTTTATTAAATATTAGGTATACCTAAATACCTACAGCTGTTTATTTTATCTATGTATCTTTCTAATGCTTCCATGCTGGACTGGGAGTGATAGAAAAACTTAGAATGTGCCAGCTGCATCTCCTCCCGGGCATGCTGTTAAAAACCAGCTAAGGGATTCGAGAGTTTCAGTGTATTGCAATTTAGGCGATCGGCTGACAACCTGTCACTATAGCAATATACCTAAATAATAATCTGTAATAACCCTCAAAACTTGTCAGACGTGGCGGAACGACCTTTGGGTCGTTTTAGCTCTGCCTACCCCATTAGGGATAAAGGCGTGATTTTATGTATGTATGTATCTTTCTGATGATAAGATAGAATAGAATAAAAAATTTAGAACACACAGCAAGTAAACATATTTTTTTTTTATTATTTATGAGCCTGTGGTGTCTAGTAAATATAAATAAACTATTAATTCTAAGGATATAAACAAACTATATTTAATGTTCTGTAAAGGGGAACAATGAAAAATTCTCTTCCCATGTAATACGTCCTCCAGACTATTCTCATTGCTCATGGTCAAATCCGTATGAATAAAAAATCCAGTGTGGTGGTAAGGTAAATTGCAAATGATCTATGACACCAACTGTAGACTTTCACAATCAGACAAATTTAACCTCAGTATTTTTACGATGTTTTAATTGTAAACTCACATGTACTTGTTTCACAGTTTTTATTTTGAACCAAACTAGTTTCGCTTACATAAGCATCTTCAGGGGTACATTGTCAGACACCCTCTAAAGAGGCTCTATAGAGGGTTTCGGAGCTGTTTTGAAACAGACGCAAACTGATGGATGTGAAAAACCCGTAGATTACTTCCCGAAAAAGCTAAACGAAGCCCAAAAAAGCTTCTGTCAATGTCACCCAAGCGCCAAAAGACCCTTGTATGAGACTGTAGTTAATTCGGTGTAACGTAAAGATATCGCGTTTTAAAAACGAAAGTGACATCTGGAACCAGGAAGATGAAATAATATCCTACTAATATTATAACTGCTAAAGTTTTGATGTTTTTTACTCAATCATATAGATAAGGGTACGGAACCCTTCGTTCGCAAGTCCGACTCGGACTTGGCCGGTTTTTTGAACTAACTATGTTTAGTCACAACACTATATAAGAATATCTGCTATGATTTCATCTGCATGTCATATAGTCCATTCAGAGTGTGTGAGCAAGGCCCTAAGCAGTTTCTTCAGAAAAATGTTCAGGGTGCTTAGGGAGTTAACATACTAAAAGCCCTGACAGGTGGATTGGTTGGTTTTCCAGCTATGATGTCATCAAGATTGTGTATGGAAAAAAAAAGTTATTCTTTAGAAACCTATCAAGTGGGGTGTCAATTGAAAAAGCTCTGTTCCAAAGCTGAATCCAAAAATGTACCACACTGTTACACAACAGACATCAGTTCCGTAAAAAATAAAAACGATTTTCGAAACACACCCAAGTTTGGGCCCTTCCTGACAGTAAACTACTCAATGAATTTCTCTTAAATATAGACCAAATGACCTGCTATATCCTCATATCTAACGCAATGAAATAAATACCTGAAATATTTTATGCTTACTATTTATTTTTTCTAATGGCATTCTTGCACTTTTTCTGTACTTTTTCAGAGAATAAAAAATAATTTACGCTAACTTTCCCATGGTAAAAAGTAGCCTTGTCCTTTCCCAGAGTGACATACTGCACTATTCTCAAAATTTTATCAGAATTAACATTTCAAAATAACAGTTTAAACAAATGTTATTGCAATCTAACTTTCCTGACTGTAATGTCTCACTAAATTGACACGCTGTCATATTTGGCTTATTAAGTTATTTCTTAGGAATCAGATATTTTTTGTGGTAAAATGTAGCCTATAGCTCCTCTTTATAATATTAATGTAGGAATAACCAGAAGTATAGATAAAAATAATCTATGACGAGTGGTAAATTTGATTAGTTTACTTTATTAGTCTAAATAGGTACTAAAGGTAACAAAAGCTTATTGGTGTTGTTTGAAAATGTGCATTTTCCTCATATATTCCTGACCTACCCTACAGACTCATATGAAAGACATTCAAATAATGACAAGGATAACAAACTTTATGGTGACTAATCATGATAACAACACGCATGTACCTAATGAGTGTTTTTATAACTACATGTAAGATAAACAACAACAATTTCTATCTCCATAGAACCGATCATTTATTTCAAATTAAACTTATTAGATAATTATCTCATGTATGTGCAATAGTTAAAGCATCAAAACATGGTAAATATATTGTTGACTAGTAACACAAGGCCTAGTACTCTAGGCCCTTATGTACCAGCACTGATAGTGATTGTTGAGTGATAGAACAAAAAATAACCTCTTGTAACAGGTGATCAAGGCTAAACTATAAACCTTGAACACAAGTGGAGCACTACTCTGGCACATTTTTGATAGCTGATAGCAAAAAAAAAAGGTGATAGCTTACGAAAATGCCTAACAGATCTAGAAAAAACCCAACCCTGGGTCTGGCTAAGCTAGATCCAGGCATACGATACGATAGGTAGATCGTGCTTACACTTACATGCTATGACGTCATTACATTGACTGTCAATAAACCACAGTAAACAATACGTTTTTCTCAGTTTTGTCAACATAGAAACTATATATTTGGCTGTTTTACAGTCAATGCCTTCCAGCCTAACTCAATTACACAAATCAGTATGATAACTTACACTGTAATCCAAAATGTGAAGAAACCTCGGAGTTTAGGCAGGGTAACCGCGCTTAGTTGACAGAGACACTAAATAACATGGCGGCATCTTGTAGCAGCCGGTCAAACTGCGCTACACTCATTTATAATGTTTTACACCAGAGTAAACTGAACACAATTATTGGAGGTTCTCTTGTCAGAAACACTTTACCGTGCAGAAGGAAAATAAATAAGTTCATATCACACACTAAAGGCAAAATGACGTAACATTCTCAACCTTCACGGTCGCACAGTACAAATGGTAGGTACAAGAAAATATTGTTTTTTATTTTATTTACTGCTTTTAGTCCGTTTCTCGCGACTTTGTCAATACACTTTACTAACTAAATAACACGTTTTCATCAGTTATCTCATCCACTAAAAATTAGAACGCATTTTTATTATTCTGCCAAAAGATAAACGTGACACGCAGTCAAGCAAGCCCGCTCGTTCTTTTTTTTCTGTTTTTTTTTTTGAGAAGGTTTTGGCCTGGTAACTGAGACCTTTGGGCCATGTCTTATTTTGAGTTTCACTTTTCTTCATTTAAAATATTAGAGTTTTAACTTACACTTCACTTTAGTTTATATATTCTTAACAGTGTTTTTGATAAAGTTAAACAATGGCACGAGACACTTTTCATTTTGTAAAGGCCATTTTCACACTTGACGCTCAACGCGCCGTAGCGCGGTGAGGCGGAGCTGTACCTATCGTTCTTTGTAAGTACATCGGTTTGTATGGAAAAAACGCGGGGTATGGCACACTTGCACCGCGCCTACGCGCGGAGTGAAAACAATGGAACCATAGACAATACGCCGCGTTGCGCGTATAGTGTGATAATGGGGAAAAGGTCGATGAGGCGGCGGGAGGGATCATTAGTCTGTATTAAATCACCGGTTTCACTTGTAAGCACAACAAAACTGACGACACGAAAAAACAATGCTGCCGATTCGGTTACAGAATCAACTTAACTTATTTAAGTTTAGTCCTGTCACTTTCCATTTCGAGCGAACAGAAAAGGATGGCAGTATAGACGGACTTATTATAATCCTGTCACATAGATCGAATGCACGAAACGAAACGCATTTTAGTCGGGACCCTTTCACATCACAACTTAATTTGACTTATCTTGAGCGTTATACGTCAGTTTGACACAATTATAGTCAGCTGTTGTGATGCTGTCTCTATTTTATTCAAATTTTAGAAAGTGACAGGACTAAACTTAAATTAGTTAAGTTGAAGCTGTTTCCGACTGCCGATTCGGTTACAGAATCAACTTAACTTATTTAAGTTTAGTCCTGTCACTTTCCATTTCGAGCGAACAGAAAAGGATGGCAGTATAGACGGACTTATTATAAACCTGTCACATAGATCGAATGCACGAAACGAAACGCATTTTAGTCGGGATTCTTTCACATCACAACTTAATTTGACTTATCTTGAGCGTTATACGTCAGTTTGATACAATTATAGTCAGCTGTTGTGATGCTGTCTCTATTTTATTCAAATTTTAGAAAGTGACAGGACTAAACTTAAATTAGTTAAGTTGAAGCTGTTTCCGAATCGCCGCCAATGTGATCGATGTCACAACTGACATCACTGTTGCAGTATGGGCAAATTCTATAATCTTGTATTCTAAGTCTTGATAGGTGAGCAGGTGTTTTGTGGTGGCCAAACCTTAGTCTGTTAATCGTAGTTATAAAATCCCGGCTAGCACTTCTGTATTCATTCTTGGAATACCATGGTTTCGATGGTAAGTCTTGTTGAATGCTCCCGTACCATTTTCCCTTTTGTTCTTGATCTCTTTTCCATGTATCTTTCCAAATCTGTATTATATCAGTTCTTATCAAACAATAGTAATCGGTTAATGGAGTCTTAATTACATATTTTAAATCTAATGCGTTAGTCCCTTCAAATGCAGTCTTATCTGCTACTTCGTTCCCAACTATATTCCTATGGGATGGAATCCACATAAAAACTATCTCAATATTTTTACGAAACAGTTGATATATACAATTTTTAATTAAATATAATAAATAATTAGTTTTGAAGCAAAGTTTAAGACATTTTAAACCTTCAACAAGACTCAACGAGTCCGTTAAGATTAAATACTTTTGAGTTTTATAGCTCCTCCGCTGTGAAGATAGAGCATTGATTATCTAGAACAAAGCTTTGAGCAAATTTAGTTTGAGGATCATACACAGCTGATCGAACATAGTCAGCTCCTTTGCTACCATCAGTGTACAAAGTATAGAATTTCTGATTCTCATCCAAAAACGACAACATTTCAATATTGGAAGTAATCGATTTTTAAACAATATCTCTCAGTCAGTATGATTCTCCTTAAAGTGAGAGGCATAATATTAGTCTCAACTTCCATAGCCCTTATGGGCGTTGAGCACATGGCTATATTGACTACTACTCCACACACTACTCCCGCCGCCATCGCCGCCGTCCTTGGGCAACTCCTGTAACTCTACTGCAGGAGGAACTTCTTTCTTCCGCTTATTTTTCGGTTTCGCAGGTTTGGGGGGTTTATCCCCCGGATCATCATTCCCCTCCATAACGGAGGCGGAATGGCACTATTTTTACACTATATATACAAGAATTTACAGTAATATGCAAAGGAAAACAATATTTTAAAAACTTTGAGTAAAATTTGCAACTTTCGGTTCAAATTCCCGCCAAAGAATCTTTTTTTTCTATATATTGTCAACAGTGTAGCCATAAATAAAAAATACAAACAAAGCTGTGTATGGCGCGTTCCATTTGAAAGTGTTATGAAAGGACATAGAAATCGTAAACATCTTAGGCGATTATCACACTATAGGCGTGGTTCACATTGGGCTCCGCGCTACGCGGCGTAGCTCGTGATTGTCTATATGTTCGTTGCCTATGCTCTGGTCTCGTTCTAGCTTTTGGCGAGACCCGAGCGAGACAAACGTCTCGCCGAGTTCTGAGTCGCCGAGAATGTGGAGCGGAGCGGGCTTTATTCTGAGATTTTTTTATACAAGTTCTCAGAATAAAACCTCCTTGTACATACATACATACAAACATAAAATCACGCCTTTATCCCTAATGGGGTAGGCAGAGCGTCAAGTCAACGATCCAAACATAGGTCGTTCCGCCACGTCTGACAAGTATTGAGGGTTGTTAAAGATATAGATCTGTGTATTGCTGTAGTGACAGTCGCCTAAATTACAATATACCGAAACCCTCAAATCCCTTATAGCTGGTTTTTACAGCATGCCCGGGAGGAGATGCAGCTGGCACATTTTATGCTTTTCTATCGCTCCCAGTCCAGCATGGAAGCAACCTCCTTGTACTTGTAAATAAATTCTACTTGTGTATTGTACTGATTGTACCTACTCCTCAACTTTTGTACATATCTAAAACTCTTTAAGAAATCAGGTGAAAATCTCATTGCATTTTTTTTGTGCATAAGTTAAATCCTCCGAATAAAACTCCTTGCTTGTACTGGTCTTTATTTTCATGTGACACTGTCACCGTGACAAACAGTGACAAAGAAAGTTGTTGACTTGACAGATGCCATTTTTTTTTATTGAAGGAAACATTTTCGAAAGCGTTATATTTTTATTATAGGTATTTACAGGACATGATAAATCAACTTCGTGTTATTTATCTTAGAAGTTAAAACTATGTCTTTACCGTGGCATATTCCTTTAGAAGCTGCTCCATCGCTTAAACAAAAAATCGATGCTCCCGAACCATCTCTTCTAAAGCATTATTGCAAGATTGACATCGATCAAAATCCTTGCGAGGAACTTCAAACGGGACTCATGTGTGATATTGGTTCTGGTAACCGAGATACAGCAACCATACAAAAATTGATTTCAGCTGGTATGACCGTAGCTCGACTGAATTTAAGAGATTTAGAACCAGATGCTTGCGCCCAATTAGTCCAAAGTATAAGACAAGCTGTATACAATTACAGTGCAGAACTAGAATATGTTTATCCTTTGGCTTTGATGGTAGATGTCAAGGGACCTGATATAGTTACGGGAGATCTCAAAGGTGGCCCAAAAGCGACTGTGGAAATAATAGAAAATTCTACTCTCAGACTGACAACAGACGCAATATGGCAAGAAAGCGGCACCGCCGATTGTTTATTCGTGGGATACGATCAGTTGACTGAATTGCAACCAGATGATATTATTTATATAGACAGTTTGACCCCTGGTAAAATAAAATTAGTTGTTTCTGAAATTGGTGACGATTCTATCGAATGTGTTGTTGCAACTGGAGGAACAATTGGCGCTAAAATGGCAGTAAGAATTTCTCATGTTCCTATGGAAGTTAAACGTGATGCTGGTCGCGGAGATAGTCAGAATTCTATATCATGCAGTAATTCTTCTGAAGACCCCTTTGAACATATAGAGCAGCAGTTAGCTTGGGCTGTCGCTTCGGATGTGGATGCTGTGCTAGTTCCAAAGACTCAATGTAGAAATGATATAATATTAGTCAAAGATTTACTTTCAGAAAAGGGAAAACATATCCTTGTTTTTGCATCTCTGGATACTGTGCTAGGTTTGGACAATCTCGACGAAATATTGGATGAAGCAGATGGTATTTATTTAGACCGAGGTATTTTGAGCACAGATTTGCCAGTTGAAAAGATATTTATTGCTGAAAAAATAATTATATCAAAATGCTGTGCTATAGGCAAGCCTTGTATATGCAAAGCTGTTATAAATGAACAGATCCCAACTCTCTGTGTAACTGATATTGCCAATTTAGTAATAGATGGAGCAGATGTGTTGTCTTTAGAATTACACTATGATTCACCTTTAAAGAAATTTGCCCCAACTTATGATGCTATTCGTATGGCAGAACATTGCTTAGCTGCTGCTGCTGTGATATGCAGACACGCTGAAAGAATAAAATGGCATCCTGAAATATACGGTAATATGGAGT
This sequence comes from Scrobipalpa atriplicella, assembly GCA_029255725.1. Classification (NCBI taxonomy): domain Eukaryota; kingdom Metazoa; phylum Arthropoda; class Insecta; order Lepidoptera; family Gelechiidae; genus Scrobipalpa; species Scrobipalpa atriplicella. The sequence goes on from JARACY010002013.1 coordinate 44,207, forward strand.
TGATGCAAAGTCCTCTAGAAGAACCCACTAAAGCTCTCTGTGTTAGTGCAGTTGAACTAGCAACGCGTTCAAGATCTGTCGTTATTATTTGTCTAACAAATTCGGGCCGCACTGCCAAATTGCTTTCTTATGCTAGACCTCCTTGTCCTATAGTAGCTGTGACGAGGGCTTGTCATACAGCAAGGCAACTACGCTTCTGGAGAGGAGTTCGTGCCATGCATTACTTTGAAGTCGTTAAAGGTAGTTGGAATTTAGAAGTGGAGTCTAGAATTCGTGCAGCTCTCGATTATTGTAAAGCAAAACGGATTCTGCGCGCTGGAGATCCCTATGTTGTCGTGACTGGTACGCGACGTGGTGTTGGTTATTGTGATTCTGTTCGCTTGTTATACGCGAGTGCTCGCAGTACTATACTCCTAGAGTAGATGTATTTTTTATGAAATTAGTTATTTTTTGGGCACTGATTAAACTTTTAAAGAATTATGTTCGTATCTATTAAAGCGGTTCCTAGCGAAGCATCAAATTCATGGCATACCATTGTGTGTAGATACATACAGATTTAATATTGAGCTGTAACTACACACAATGGTATGCCATGAATTTGATGCTTCGCTAGGAACCGCTTTAATAGATACGAACATAATTCTTTAAAAGTTTAATCAGTGCCCAAAAAATAACTAATTTCATAAAAAATACATCTACTCTAGGAGTATAGTACTGCGAGCACTCGCGTATAACAAGCGAACAGAATCACAATAACCAACACCACGTCGCGTACCAGTCACGACAACATAGGGATCTCCAGCGCGCAGAATCCGTTTTGCTTTACAATAATCGAGAGCTGCACGAATTCTAGACTCCACTTCTAAATTCCAACTACCTTTAACGACTTCAAAGTAATGCATGGCACGAACTCCTCTCCAGAAGCGTAGTTGCCTTGCTGTATGACAAGCCCTCGTCACAGCTACTATAGGACAAGGAGGTCTAGCATAAGAAAGCAATTTGGCAGTGCGGCCCGAATTTGTTAGACAAATAATAACGACAGATCTTGAACGCGTTGCTAGTTCAACTGCACTAACACAGAGAGCTTTAGTGGGTTCTTCTAGAGGACTTTGCATCAACTCCATATTACCGTATATTTCAGGATGCCATTTTATTCTTTCAGCGTGTCTGCATATCACAGCAGCAGCAGCTAAGCAATGTTCTGCCATACGAATAGCATCATAAGTTGGGGCAAATTTCTTTAAAGGTGAATCATAGTGTAATTCTAAAGACAACACATCTGCTCCATCTATTACTAAATTGGCAATATCAGTTACACAGAGAGTTGGGATCTGTTCATTTATAACAGCTTTGCATATACAAGGCTTGCCTATAGCACAGCATTTTGATATAATTATTTTTTCAGCAATAAATATCTTTTCAACTGGCAAATCTGTGCTCAAAATACCTCGGTCTAAATAAATACCATCTGCTTCATCCAATATTTCGTCGAGATTGTCCAAACCTAGCACAGTATCCAGAGATGCAAAAACAAGGATATGTTTTCCCTTTTCTGAAAGTAAATCTTTGACTAATATTATATCATTTCTACATTGAGTCTTTGGAACTAGCACAGCATCCACATCCGAAGCGACAGCCCAAGCTAACTGCTGCTCTATATGTTCAAAGGGGTCTTCAGAAGAATTACTGCATGATATAGAATTCTGACTATCTCCGCGACCAGCATCACGTTTAACTTCCATAGGAACATGAGAAATTCTTACTGCCATTTTAGCGCCAATTGTTCCTCCAGTTGCAACAACACATTCGATAGAATCGTCACCAATTTCAGAAACAACTAATTTTATTTTACCAGGGGTCAAACTGTCTATATAAATAATATCATCTGGTTGCAATTCAGTCAACTGATCGTATCCCACGAATAAACAATCGGCGGTGCCGCTTTCTTGCCATATTGCGTCTGTTGTCAGTCTGAGAGTAGAATTTTCTATTATTTCCACAGTCGCTTTTGGGCCACCTTTGAGATCTCCCGTAACTATATCAGGTCCCTTGACATCTACCATCAAAGCCAAAGGATAAACATATTCTAGTTCTGCACTGTAATTGTATACAGCTTGTCTTATACTTTGGACTAATTGGGCGCAAGCATCTGGTTCTAAATCTCTTAAATTCAGTCGAGCTACGGTCATACCAGCTGAAATCAATTTTTGTATGGTTGCTGTATCTCGGTTACCAGAACCAATATCACACATGAGTCCCGTTTGAAGTTCCTCGCAAGGATTTTGATCGATGTCAATCTTGCAATAATGCTTTAGAAGAGATGGTTCGGGAGCATCGATTTTTTGTTTAAGCGATGGAGCAGCTTCTAAAGGAATATGCCACGGTAAAGACATAGTTTTAACTTCTAAGATAAATAACACGAAGTTGATTTATCATGTCCTGTAAATACCTATAATAAAAATATAACGCTTTCGAAAATGTTTCCTTCAATAAAAAAAAATGGCATCTGTCAAGTCAACAACTTTCTTTGTCACTGTTTGTCACGGTGACAGTGTCACATGAAAATAAAGACCAGTACAAGCAAGGAGTTTTATTCGGAGGATTTAACTTATGCACAAAAAAAATGCAATGAGATTTTCACCTGATTTCTTAAAGAGTTTTAGATATGTACAAAAGTTGAGGAGTAGGTACAATCAGTACAATACACAAGTAGAATTTATTTACAAGTACAAGGAGGTTGCTTCCATGCTGGACTGGGAGCGATAGAAAAGCATAAAATGTGCCAGCTGCATCTCCTCCCGGGCATGCTGTAAAAACCAGCTATAAGGGATTTGAGGGTTTCGGTATATTGTAATTTAGGCGACTGTCACTACAGCAATACACAGATCTATATCTTTAACAACCCTCAATACTTGTCAGACGTGGCGGAACGACCTATGTTTGGATCGTTGACTTGACGCTCTGCCTACCCCATTAGGGATAAAGGCGTGAATTTATGTTTGTATGTATGTATGTACAAGGAGGTTTTATTCTGAGAACTTGTATAAAAAAATCTCAGAATAAAGCCCGCTCCGCTCCACATTCTCGGCGACTCAGAACTCGGCGAGACGTTTGTCTCGCTCGGGTCTCGCCAAAAGCTAGAACGAGACCAGAGCATAGGCAACGAACATATAGACAATCACGAGCTACGCCGCGTAGCGCGGAGCCCAATGTGAACCACGCCTATAGTGTGATAATCGCCTAAGATGTTTACGATTTCTATGTCCTTTCATAACACTTTCAAATGGAACGCGCCATACACAGCTTTGTTTGTATTTTTTATTTATGGCTACACTGTTGACAATATATAGAAAAAAAAGATTCTTTGGCGGGAATTTGAACCGAAAGTTGCAAATTTTACTCAAAGTTTTTAAAATATTGTTTTCCTTTGCATATTACTGTAAATTCTTGTATATATAGTGTAAAAATAGTGCCATTCCGCCTCCGTTATGGAGGGGAATGATGATCCGGGGGATAAACCCCCCAAACCTGCGAAACCGAAAAATAAGCGGAAGAAGAAGTTCCTCCTGCAGTAGAGTTACAGGAGTTGCCCAAGGACGGCGGCGATGGCGGCGGGAGTAGTGTGTGGAGTAGTAGTCAATATAGCCATGTGCTCAACGCCCATAAGGGCTATGGAAGTTGAGACTAATATTATGCCTCTCACTTTAAGGAGAATCATACTGACTGAGAGATATTGTTTAAAAATCGATTACTTCCAATATTGAAATGTTGTCGTTTTTGGATGAGAATCAGAAATTCTATACTTTGTACACTGATGGTAGCAAAGGAGCTGACTATGTTCGATCAGCTGTGTATGATCCTCAAACTAAATTTGCTCAAAGCTTTGTTCTAGATAATCAATGCTCTATCTTCACAGCGGAGGAGCTATAAAACTCAAAAGTATTTAATCTTAACGGACTCGTTGAGTCTTGTTGAAGGTTTAAAATGTCTTAAACTTTGCTTCAAAACTAATTATTTATTATATTTAATTAAAAATTGT
>JARACY010002014.1:0-48243 GCA_029255725.1 Scrobipalpa atriplicella
GACATGTCGCTAGGATGCCAGATACACTTTGGGCAGGAAGAACTACACATTGGGTCCCTCTTAACGCGAGACGGGCACGAGGTCGTACCAGAAAAAGATGGCGTGACGAGCTAGATGCATACGCCTAAAACTGGTTAGAGAAGGCTCAAAACAGGGAGGAATGGAAGAAGGGGAGGGAGGCCTTTGCACTGCAGTGGGACACCTCGGGCTGTTAATAATAATAAATAATAATAACAAATAAAATAAGGTAAGGTTCTCATAGTCTACTCTACTCGAATGAAGGAACAAGCTTAACATATTATGCTCTATTCTCCTTAGAAATAAATTTTATACGATATTTTTTTATAGATAGAAACTAACTAATTCCGGAATTCGTTATCAACATCCCTACTCGTATCGCGTTTATAGAATATTTGCTCATAAACATGCAGATTGCGGCGCGAGTTTTTATGTAAAATTGGGGAAAGGGAGATATTTTATTTATTACCCTCTTGACTTGTGACGCGTCGAGGGTCTGTTGGATGAGGGAGACCATATGGCACGTCTTTGCGACCTATACATTTCATAATCTAATTATAAGACGTTGACATGAGAATATTTAAGGTATAAACAGCTGTATCCACTTTACCAAAATTGACTGGAAACTATAAGAAATTTAGAATGTTGTTATTTTTATAAATAGCTTATAATTAACATAATTTCGATCTACTTAGTGCAATAATTGGCTCGTAATCATCACATTATGAGTCAATTATTGCACTAAGTACATCGAAATTATGTTATTTAGAAACTATTGAGATGTTTTCTTGCGTATATACTTAATTATTGTGTATATAGATAGGTAAGTATATGTACCTGCCCCTGAAGATTCTGAATTAAGCTAAACTGGTTAGGTTAGAAAATAAAGTTGTGAACCACTTTTACTTGGTTTTATAAAAATAAAAACATGCATTGGAACCAAGAGCCGACAATCTTATGTATAAATTAACATAGAATGTACCGGCTAACTTTCTTTCCAGGCGTAGTGTAAAATCGAGTAAAAGTCACGATGTTTTGGTGTGCTGACAACCTGACATAATAACAATACTAGTCCTTCAAATGTCAAATTTGGTGACGAGAGCCTTTTAGGCTTAGCCTACCCCATAATTTTTATTCGGATTTACACACAATTTTGTATTTTGACTTTATTTTAATAAAGAATGACAGTATCAATAGTAAACTAGGTTTCTTATAAACTTAATATCAAAAAAAAAATAACAGAAAAATAAAATAAAATCTAATCTAAATATAAACAACATTATATCTTTACGATGTTAAATATGAACGACATAAAAAATAAAGCAAATAGATCTGTAAATCTCATTTTCTTGTTCGTGATTCATCTCAAAAACAAGGGATATAAGTCCCTTCTAAAGTACATTGGTGCTGGAAACAAGATTGAAAGATTACTTCCCCCATTGAATATAACATTTACTTACCTATCTACTTACTGTCCTTTGCATGGAGGGGAGTTGTATGTTTAGTTTGGATGAATTATTAGTCGCATAGTTACTAAGTAGTGTTATGTACTACTACACTGGACTTGTACCCTTAAGCCACTTTTCATTATTTGCGAAAGGTGATCAAGGTACAATCAAGATAGAACGAATGACCTTTAAACCTATAACACACTGGCATTTTTTAAAGCGCATCTAGCAAAAAACTGAAGTTACCTGTGCAATTTTTCAACAAAACAATTACATAAATAGCTACTTTCTTTAAACACCGACGCGAGTTGCAAAGTTGGAGTTCCTACTTTATCTGGTTAAGAAAATGTAAGTAGAAGCTTTTAAAAAATTCCTTGCGCGATAACTTGTTTCATAAGTTTCATAACTAGTCGACCGGCAGAGCCTAGGTTGAAGTTACAAATAATCTGCGAAATAGTTTTCTGGCCCGGCGCCTTATAACAACACGCTTTGCCTCACTTTTTACCTTTTATTTTTAGTAAACTTTACTCCAAGAAGTACATTTTTCAATGTGCACTTATCACGCTGCTTATTTTGGCAGACAGCGTAGGAATTTTAGTTGCACTTATAAATAAACATAATCAAGCTTAGAAAGTGGAGTTGAACTCGTACTATTTAGTAAAGTTTTATTTTTGATCTGGCACAGTTTTTTTTATTACGATATTACTGGCTCATTCATCACACAATCGTACACCAGTACGTCTCTAAGGCGCATGGCATACTGTACTGGAAGACTCGAGGCAGCGTCGTAGCGGCGGCTGATAGATTTTCTATGGAAATTCACGTCATTGCGACAACTGCAGATTCAACTAAACGCAGCCTCGACTCTTCCATTATGTCTTGTGCCTAATGGCAAATGGTGAGTGTTAAAATTTACGATGCCCGCTTACTTTTTTTATGCAAACTGTATTTTTGTTCGCTTTGGTTTTAGTTTTACATAAAAAGCACTATATTTCTACCAACTCCAAGTGGACGCTTGTGTCGCCCACTTTATTCAAACGCACCCTGACGCGTTACGGATGAGGCTGGGTAATTAAAAACGTGACCGTCGTCACTTGTCCCCTTCCTAAGGTTTTATCTACTCCCCAGCACGATGGCTTTGTTTATTATTGGAGCCAAACTTTGAGACAACACCGACTTTTACATCCCTATGTTTTTATTAAGCTCAATTGCGTAGCTAAAGCTATTTGCAGTTATAAGGATAAATTATCGATTCAGAAAGAAAGTATTAGAGAATATAGAAGAGTTTTCAAAATAATGAAGTGTTTATTGGTGCTTATTTTGAATTGGCCTAATCAAAATTTCGAAATAATTCTAAGTAGGTAGGTATAGGTATATTTGCATGAATAAGAACAAAAAAAAGAAAATACAACTCAGCAGAAAATATCATTTGAAAGCTTAAATTAATAGATTATCTCTCTGCAAAGGACGATGCTTGCATATATGTGTACTGACCAATCACAGGAAAAAGAAACATTCAACACTAGTGGCGCCATTTAGTCCTCAGTTTTGCAACAATGGTAAATAAATGTTACTAAATTAATACTGCATCTATACTTGAAAAAAATCTAGGATGATAGCTGTAATAGATGCAATTCCTATAGATTTCAGATACATTTTCTTTTGTTTTCCTTCTGAATGGTATCATCCTAGATTTTACAGAGTATAGAACCCCATTGTTTCCTGCATAACTAAAACTGTGACATTGTGTCAGTTTTCGCTAAAACGACAAAATATCCGGGCGTGACTGCGCATAAGATGTTTTATAGACTCGTTTGTTATACCCTCAGAGTTATACCGCTTTCCAGTGAACATTTTATACAAGTGCGCAAAATAGAGATAACTATGATATGCCTTTAAAAGTTGAAGGTGATGGGAAATAAGTACTTATTTAAAAAATAATTAGAACTAAATTTCAAAAAGTCAAATAAAATTTTATCTGAATAGTGTTTTAAAAAAATCACTAGGTACCTACATTTTATTTCGTAAGTATAGGTGAATTTGAATAGCAAAAATTAGATAAAACATTTCGAAGTTAATGGTAGAGATACATTAAAACAAAAGAATAAATCAGTCACAATTAGCCTAACCATAACCTTAAGGAGGGAAGTACTCTAAATCGGGCTAAACACGGTCCGGCATTTGACTTTGTTAGTATAGTTAATAGTTGAATTTTCAATAAATCTATATATGGTTAGCTTCTCTAAAATATGTAGAACAACTAGATTCATAGATATAATCTAAAAATACTATGATTACACCAGGAAATCATCAGAAATATCATGAAAATCTGGCGTCTCAATGCCGAATTTGAACAACTGTGACATTTCTATGAGCTTAGAAACAGCAAATGTTATATCGAAATCACCGTATAATTATGAAGAACATCATAATCAACTCTGTTTTTCAATACTTTTTGTATACATTGAGATATATGCAAAAATATATGAAATCGGCTTGAAACAGCCCCATGCTAGAAAAGGACAGAGCGCGCATTTTGTCATTGGTTTGAAAGGGACAGTTGCCGCGAGCACAAAGACCCTTAACAGTCTAACCTTTAAGCACAATACCAAGCGGCGAGCATGTACTGACATTAGTCGGCAGCTAATAATTTCACGCATCAAACCTTCCTTTGAAAAATTTATTCATACATTATTAGTTACGTCTGCATTCCTTCCGGGTAGGTAGAGCGTCAACGACCTTAGAAAAGGGTGTTTCGAAATGTGATATCGAATGTGAAATTTTAGAAAAAATTATTTAAATTAAAAATTATTTATTTTATAGATTTCATATTTCTTTATTTATAGTTAGCCTATTTAGTACTATATTATATTACCTACCTACACTGACACCTCGTTATACTCTATTGACTTCTTCAGCATGCCCGGGAAGAGAAGCAGCTGGTGCATTCTATATTTTTCTATCGCTCCCAGTCCAGCATGGGAGCACATACTTACTGAGATTTGTTTAAACCTTTATCTAAGTTGGCAACTATTTCACGCATCAAACCTTCCTTTGACAAATTTATTCATGGCGTGATCCCCCGTAAATACATTTGAGAGTTTATTGTTGTAATGAATTTGATATGGCTTATGAAAACAGCCTTATCTTATTCAGTTTGTGACTGTTTTGTTGGGAGTTGGACGGTAGTTTTATGTTGACTTTTTTAATACCATAATATAATATTATGTAGAGTTTTTTACACATACACGCCTCTTCTCCCTCTTTTGTTTTCTTCTATCGAGTGGGTTTCTGAGTCCACGAACGACCCGATGAACCCCGGTGTCAGAGTTTTTAAACGGCAGTAAATACAGTTAGAGAGCTCACTGTAACTCTACCTTAAAAATGCCAAACAAATAGGCTACAAAATGATAAGATCAAATTTTTGTACTTAATCTTATTTTTTATATTTAAAATACTAAAGATATAGTTAAAGGCAGGTCACAAACCGTTCAAATATAAATAAGCTGAGGTAATTTTGCGTTATTGGAGATGAAAAGGTTACATAGTTCGAAGAATTTCAAATATAACTTTTCATAAATTGGACGATGTACTGACCCAATATTGTACAGGTTTTGTACGTTCGGTCCAACCGTCGACTAATATTAAAATTTCTGTTCGTACGAATCTCTCTGTGGATTTGAATTTAACGCCGACACTGCTCTTTGCTGTACCTATTTCGCGTGACCTATAAAAAGCAATTACTAGTTTAATTTAGTGTTTTTGTTTTGACAATGAATTAATAGGAAGAATTGCTAGTTTTACTGTACAATTGGAATGCTCAAAACATAATCAGTCAAGATATCATCATCTTCCTAGCCTTTTTCCCGTATTTCACGGGGTCGGTTACCTAATCTAGGGGATTGAACGAGGGTACTGGTTTTTACACAGAGCGACTGCCATCTGACCTCCGCAACCCAGAAGAGAAACCAGACCCAATCCTTAATGAGGTTACACACAACCTTTGAATTTCTTCGTAGGTGTGTGCAGGTTTCCTCACGATGTTTTCCTTCACCGTAAAAGCGCCGAATAAACATACATATGAAATTCGAAAACCGAAAAACACATTGGCACGTGGTGGGATTCAAACCACAAACTCCTGCACAGAAGGCCGCGGCCCTATCCACTACACTATTCGAGCTAAATTAATTGGTATAAAAATATAATTATACTATATTGACTAGCGACGTAGTCTCAAATTTCTTTTCCGAAATTCATTTTCTAAAAGTTAAAATTAAAACCGGATGTAGGTATAAAACCCTATTAATACATCGAAATTTCAATTTGCGCATATTTCAAAGCGACCCAACAAATTGATAATAAAACCGTTTAAAAACTTTTAATATGTGGGAAGAAATTTATTCACGAAGAACATGTCCTATCAAAATATCTCGGGCTACACGTTATGTCGGCACATTCTTCTCCTAAATTGGAATTCTCGAACGCGCTGCCTCGCGCGGGACGGGGTCAGGAGCCAAAAGACAAATAGAATGTTCGATTAATGCGATCAAATATTATATATTCCCCTAAGAGAGAAGTGGAGATTCATTTTGTAGTTTCTAAGATTCTATCGCAAAATTTACGTAACAATTTCAGAAGATAGTTTTAAAATATGTACTTATGTCTATTTTCTATGTATTTTACAACACACATAAATACTAGTAGACCACGGTAGCCGTTATCTAAAGACGCTATACAATGCAAAGAATATTAAAACCCCCGCACGGGGCGAAAAGGAAATAAAGTAAAAATGTATTGAATGGTGAAATCGATACGGTATCAAAATGCTGGTGTTCAAAGGCCGGACGTCGGACGGTTGCCTCAAAGGATGTGTCCGGCAGACACGCCGTACGTTCCCACTCAGATCAATGTACAGTGTAAGAGCTCGTGTTTTCTTTCCCCATGAGCACTTGGCGCGAAAACGAACAAAACTGCGGTATTATCATCGAAAACGGTCTTTGTACGCTCGAGTTTTTGTAAAGCGGTTCTTTTCTAACAGCTATTTTGTAATCGACGAACTTGTTGACCCGTGAACTGCTGCTGATGTTTTATAAATAGGACAGAATTTTATTAAAATTCCAAGACTATTTTATTAAATAGGGATGATAATTTTATTTCACTTTGAAGTCTCACTTGGCACGAAAGGGAATATTTTTCGCTTTATTACCGCAGAAGATAATTCATTCTTTGAGCAATTTTCAAAGAATTAGTACCGGTTTTCGTCAATAATATTTTAATTTAGGTACTACTGATTCGTACAGTTAGAAATATTTTTTTAGTTCAAATATGCATAAATTTAATTCAATTGCCACTTGTATTAATTTGGTTCAAGAAACAAACATGTAGAGTACTTACAACTAGTCAGAGCATATAAAGTCGTGCTCAATCATAACTTCCTTCCTCCGCGAATACACTGCGAACATTTTTCATCTCTCCCACTTTTGAATAAAAATTAAGACTCTACAGTAAAGCAATAAATAAGGGAATAATAGTTTCCGCATCATATTTCATACGCAAGTTAAAAAAAATAAGGCGCCATGTCTGTTTATTTTCTAGTTTGGCTCTTTCCTTCAGTTCATTTGGAAAAGGTACGTTATAGGAAACGGTGTATTTGGAACGGATGTTTTGGGAATTGATGTTTTAGAAAACGGATCTACTGGGCCGAAAGGCATATTTTGTGTACGCGATAATGTTTAGAAGTTTCACTACAATCTTACTATACCTATGCAAGCGCGTCACGACCCGTCTATCATAAAGATTTTAAACGAACATGAAAATAAAGCGAAATGTTTGCAAATAAGAAGATGAAGCAATTATTTAGCTTAGTCATGCATTGTATTTCCGCTCATTAGGTGTATATTTATTTAATTTACAACGACTGGGGGCCGACGATAAGCTGCGGGGCGTGCGCGCCCGAAGCGCTACCGACTGAATAACAATGCAGGAGCGACGCTAAAATGCCACTCTTATACTCCCGACTACACAATTATTCATAGCGAGTTCTACTCCACTGGTGTAACTCGAACGACGGTTGGCAACATTTTAAACCCCCGAGTTCCGCCGTTTCTTCGCCTTCACCCCCACCGTGACGCGATCTTGACGCGTAATGGAATTACGCTTAAAGAACTCGCTTTAAAGAAGTAGCTCGTTGGCAACCCTAGCGGGAATATTGCAGAAAAAGAGACAAGCTGGCATTAGTTGAGCTGCAAATGAAATTTACTGTCTATTTAGTATGCATTTTATAGACTTCTTTTCATACTTAAAGCTATTTCTTTTCTAATAAAATAAGTACCTAGTTCGAATAAAAAGGCAGGTAAAGTTTTGCAAGTAACATTCAGAACACGTATATTTTGATTCAAACCGGCACTAAATTATAGATTTGACACCGTCTTGTAATATTTAATAGGTAACGAAATAGAGTCGATCGACCTGATGAACCCTGACGAATAATTAGGGATAAAGCCAATTGAATTATTTTATCAATGATCATACTTACAATCAACCTTTAATAGCAGAAAAATTATATAACAGAATTGGCATCGTTCTTAAAGTAGGTAATTGAAACTTCCTGTGAACTTTTTTACGTATGTACAGTCGTACAATGTACATTTTTTGCACAATGAACCCTCTGTGTATAGAACTAACCTTCATTATGCGACTATTCTTATCTTAGTTCAGTACAACAAAGCCAAGTCAGATAATCACGTACCGTGGCAAATACGATTAGTGAAATCAAAATAAAGGCGATTTTGTTCGCAAACAGGGTAAAACCGGATAACAACATTTCTCAAACACTTTGTGTGGAGAAAGAGACGTCTTTGAAGATTTATATCGCGTTTATTCAAATAACATAAGAATGTTACTTTATATTTTCCACCTTCACGAGTTACTTTAAAGAATGACTTTTTCAAACGACGATGTAAAATTTGAAGACTTCAACGTTTTTCGGATTAGATTTATAACAGTAAATTACGTTATTGTCAAAATTTGAAATAAATAACAGACAATGCAAACATTCATTACGCATTAAAATCTTTTACTTAATATCTTTTTTAATATGCATTGCTGCGATATTTATCATTACAGTAGGTAGTAGGTACTATAATATTATTTATTTTAGGAATGTTATGAAGCAGTACAAAACATACTTACTTGCTGTCAAATTTATGTCGTCATGAATAAAATATTGCATCCTACATTTTTCTGCACACCGACTGATAAATTATTTTGAGTATTTTCATGTCTGGTCTTAAATAGTTTATTTATATAACACTTGTATGACGTTACTACCACTCATATAACCCTCAACTTAGAACATGTGCTCCGCAGGCGTGTACGACGTTGTATAAGTTGGGCCGCGGGGCCGGGCCGTCGCGGGCGGTGCAAAGTGGCCGATAACCGGAGAACCGCGGCCTATTGCTTTTTGATAGCATCACTTTGCCGAACTTGCCATCTGACGGCCATTAGGTTCGGGAATATTGAAAAAGTGAGCCACCCGAGCCACCGGCCGGCCCGCGTATGTGCCGCCATGTTTTATAAAGGCCAAAATCGATGTCTGTATAGAATTCAATTAATGCAATCTCATGTTCCATTTTGGAGGTAACAAAGGCGAAATCTTTTTTTTTTCATATCGCATTTATGTGAAGCCTTTTAGGAATATGGATGGGAAATCTTGATCAGTTTATTAAATGAAAATAAATATTCCAGTTGGTTATTACCAACAATATTGTAGGTCCTACAATTTTGTTGGTCGGTATTAACCTACAATGAAGCATGTGTACTTAAATATAAAAAAATAAGATTCATCCAGTAAAAAATTAATATAATTTCCGAAACATTAGTTAATTTATTACAGGTTTAAATATGAGATACGAGCTTTAACAAATATGTTTTAATAAGTGTTATAATAATCTGGACATAAATAATAATTTAGCATTGGATACTTCTAATCTTAGTAAATCAAAGACCACATAGATATATCATCATAATATAAATCAGTACCTCCACATCCGTAGTATCTGGTAAGTGGCTAACACAATAATCTGCGCAAATGGTTTGTTATCAGCAAACACGGCCGGTCACGTAGTGTGGGGGGGATCCCTCGCGGCTTTCACGGATAATTTCAGATGCTGAGGGGAAAATTATGTTAGACGAATGGACAGAACCAATCTATACGTCTTGTCTTTGGTAAATTAAGTTTGTGAGTTAATTATGATACCTGAATTGTTATTTTCGTCATAAATTGAAAATAGCGTAGTAGGTGTTGGTATAGATCCTGTAACTGTTGGAAATTAGATTGTTTGTTTTATGTAATAGTACCTACTACCTACTTGTACTATGACGCCGGTTAGGATTAACTAAATCAACACTAACAAATATTAAAAGAACACAAAATCAAAAAAAATACATCTAAAATATTCAAAAGCTTTTTATACAAATTATAAACAAGTACCTATAGTATTATAATTCATTTTGAAAATATTATTTAATGTAATGTTATGCAATGTTTCTAAAAAGAGAAACAGAACAACTTTTTAAAAATAACAAAGTAGTTTCTTGAAACCATGAAAATTCAAAACACACTTACCAGAAGCGAATAATACCAACTTCGTAGTTGCGTCGCTTTTCCACAATGCTTCTATTTTCAACTCGGAGTTTCTTATCAGCTGTGTGTGTCGGTGTCGGGAGCGCAGGTAATTCCTTGCCCCCGAGAATAGTTTCTACACGTGCTCACCCAGACGAATTGACCGTAATGGACTTTCTCTTGCTCCCACGCTGCCCCGCCCGTATTGGCTAGCAGTGCCTCCGATGTTTACGTACTGCGAAAATGGGGCGAAGATCTCTCTTGAGATCATTAATGTTTTGCGCTATAAGCAAATAATAAAGTAGACTAGAATTTATAAGTCTTTGCACAAAGTGTAAGTTGCACAAAATTCTGATGCTACTCAAATATGACGAGGGCACATAACTTGTTTCATAAGTGTAAGTCAGGAAGTAGGAACGCCGAAAGTTTTCAATTTGATTTGATTTCAAAGTAGAAGGCGCCGCGGGCGGCCGCGACTCCGGTGTCTCGCAACATTGTTCTCCTGCCACAATATGAACTTGTTACATTTAATTTTCTCCTCCGCTGAGGAGAGTCGTGGAAAGAGGCACAAATCTGTTCACATTTCAAAACTTAGTAGACGGCCGACCTCAGCAATTAAGTCGCTCGAAATATTTAATGAACAGTGCTAGTTTCGCGGCGGAAATGACACTTAATCGGCTTAACTTCGCCTCAAAACTTACCCCGACCGATCCTGCTCCCTCCCCCCGTCACCCTCCCCGGATACCTACGCTGCATCAAAGAAGTTCGAGAATGTGCAATTATGAGATTGTTTTAATTTAGAAACAATGTTGGTGAAGAATTTCCTTACTCGGAGCGAGCTCTGCAAACCGAAACCAAAATTCTTGGTTTCGTTCAACATTGTTTCTCGCTTATTGCCTGGAGCCGATTTATGAATTCGTTTTAAATATTTCCTTTCTTTAGCTTCACATAATTAAAATTCGCTGTCATCACAAGGTTGTATTTCGTGTTGACTTGTTTGCCCTGTGGCCTCAACTATTTCATTTAGTTGGGAACTATGTTTAATTTGGTGTCCTCTTGACGGCAGTCGGGGGCGGTTATAAGGGGGCGACATCTCGAAGAGTCCGAAATAAGTTTGGGCCAACATTTAACTAGTTGGCGAAAACGGATCCAGTGTGATTCTAGTGGCTCGAACTGCAGCCGAGACGGGAATCGGGATACTCCAACTTCTAGTAGCGACGCAGTAAACAGCGAATAATTAGATTTAAAAATAATTTGATGATATGGTTCTATATTACATCAAAGCCATTTGACATATAACAAAAATATGATGCGTGAATTATGGAGTCCCAAATTTTGAATAAATGTAGCAATACGTAGTCACTTACGAGTTTTTTAACAAAACTATTACATAATGCTGCAACTACTTTACTGAATAGTAAAGTAGCAAATAACTAAATAAACATTACTTTTAACAACGCAAAAACATAGACAGTGTATGTTTTAATCGTATTTATTTATTTATATTCTTTACAGATACAAAATTGACAAAAAATTGCATATACTTCTACCATATTTTTTTTTTACATTCTGAATGGATTGCACTTTATCTGCTATCGGTACACTAAATTTTAAGATAGCCGTGTCCGTGCGGCTCGCTCAAGTGATGTAAGCGGCGGTAGAATGACCCACTAGACAATTGCTGAGAATCTGTTCAGTGGTTTATTAAAATAAATGAGATTTTGCTTGTAAGGGGACGTAGTTCGTTCATGAAATAGGTTCAGCTAAAAGCTTAAATCTGTGGTTGTTAAAATGATAAACCACAGAGAGTAGACCGGATTATATTTAATACCCACCTAAAGGATTCAAGCTGGTCACCAGTTTATGTTGGAGACTAGTTTGCCTAGAAAAATTACCATAATTATTTGATTGTCATACTGTTTCGATAAATTTTACTTTTGGTTTGATTTGTTCGTTAAAATTTATCGGTGTGAAAAAGTTTTCTTCAATTTAATATTATGTCTATTGATTTACCTATATCTAAAATCTCAATTTGAAGTGGGAAAATACTTTCAGCTTTTTAAAAGTTTATTATACACATGGGAGAAGAGAAATATATTCAGTGTCAAGTCTTTCAATAAATTAATTTGGATATGAAAGTTGCGAATTTCTCACAGAAACTATTTTGAATATACAACTGAAGTAGGTTTTACTTTTTGAAAGACTGGAACTTTTATACCGCAACGTAGGTAATTCTTTAATTGACGAAAGTTATCATATTGTAATTTGTGTTGTGGACTATACACGTTAGAGCTATTACTGGCTCAATCAGCCAGCTGTCAGTAGACCCAAAAGCACTATAATGTATTATTGGAACTCTATTGGCATGCGAAGCGCTCGCGCCATACAAATCCCAGACTATTTACTTTCCGGACCTGCGCGATTTGGGTGGGCATTTGCTATTCAAGTATTCAAATCGAGATGCGAATATCATTTCCCTCACTTCGAATGCTACCTTAAACTGCAGAAGAGTAAGGAGCTTCTATAGCTCACAATGACACAAAAGATTTTATAGTTCTCTTAAATGCTTTTTCGGTTTTCACATCGTCAGTCGTCGGTGTTCTCCATGCTTAACCGAGAGCGATACAAAATGTACTAGAATGCACCAATTGCTTTTGTTCCCAGGCATAATGTAAAATCAAGTTAATAATTTCAGTGTACTGTTGCAAAATGCAATTTGTCAGACACGGCAAAAAGTTTTTTAAGCCTTTGGCAGTCTGCCTACCCCTTAAAGATAAAAGTAATTCTTTTTATGAGTGCATGTTTATGGAATTGAATACTTTAGCCTTCTTTAAACCCAACCGGTATCGGTGTTTTACGAGACTTAATAATAGAATCCAGTCGTTCTAAAATTACCGTGCCATTTTGTTCGCATGACATTTCATGTGAGCATCACAATCGACCCCTCTAAATGGTACCCATAAACAGTTAAGTTGTAGTATTGAGGTAAATTCTGGGTGCACACCGCTTGTATTAAACACGTCGTGCCATTTTAAAAATATGACAGCTTTCAAGCACACTATTCATTTTATGAACGTAGGTATATCGTCACGTAGCAATTTGCTACGTCGTAGCTATCGGGAGTGCACCTCAAAAAGTGCATTAAAATCGTATTTCAGCGCTCTGATAACATTTATCATGCCATTAATCACGGTGATGCATCAAGCTGTGACGCGTGAATGCAGATGCAGCGGCTGCCTGTGCAAATAATTCAGTAGTGTCGTAGTGCCCCGATCGCCATTCTCGGGGCAAACAGATAGTCGTCACATCCGACACATGTTTCCGTAAGGCGCAAGGAACTGGTCACGTAGAATATTGACGCCTCCAGCTATACGCCGAGTATTGTCCCCCACCTACGTTTTCCGTCGAGACCATGTTGATATTAAAGTATATTTTATGTTCCTCCTCTCGTAAAAGCCTCTTTTAGTGACTGCTAGGTGCTTCTGTTTGATAAATGTTTTATAGTGGAAATTTTGACGACTTCATCACTGCTCTAATACACAGCCAATCTCGTGATATAAAGTTAAATAAACGTTTTGCCGATGTACCAGGTATTTATCCAGTTTTGAAAAACACGGCGTGCAGATGTTATTCTGATCTGACTGGGCTTCACACGAACAATACACATTCTTGATAGGTACAGTATTAGTTCAGTTTAAAAGTCATCTCAAGTCAACTAGTAAAAGAAAACAGGCGCCCAGGTATGATTTCATTTCCGATATACCAGCTCCCGAATATTTTCCGTATTGCCATCGAGTTTTCGCTATTTATGCAAATCGGAGTTGCAGACGACGGGAAAATCACTTACAGGTTCTATAAACTCCGTACCCGCAGGTGACAACAACTTTAAATTAAATATTGTGGATAAAAATTTATGTGACATCCAAAAAAACTGTCATTGTGATATTTGACACTGACAACAATATCACTTATCCAAAGTACGTCATAAAGTCCTTGGACTAAGTCACACACAAATGTTATCAATGTTATTTATTATTGTCTTGTCGAAATTGAAAACGATAATAAAGATTTAAATATCTCATAGATAAGTTATTATTTTTTAACAGCCTGATATGTCCCACTGCAGGGCAAAGGCCTCCCTATAAATAAGTTATTACGAGTATTAAACATAACAATAACAGCCTCCGTGGTCTAGTGGTTTGAGCCATGGGCTTACGATCCGGAGGTCCTGGGTTCGATTCCCAGGGGGGGAACACAAAGTTGATATTTGTCAATTTATCACTTTGTGAGGTTTTCCCCAGTTTGGTTAGGACTTTGCAGGCTGAATCACCTGATTGTCCGAAAAGAAATAGGTTCCGTGCTTCGCCCAACTAGCAAAATTTTCGATATACAGCTATTATTAGCTGTATATCAGCTGTAGAAACAGTCGCATATCTATTGTAAACAAGCTTATATCATGCGAATTTGGCCCCACTTTAATCGCTATTAGGAGATATATTAGATATATTAAAGCTCCGCTTAGGACTACCGGGAAACAAATCATTTGTATATCTGTGTCCTTCTGAGCTAGTTGGTGTTAAATCAGTGACAAAAATTCAATTGTATCACAATTAGGATACAGAAGCGTCGCAGCTAACGCTGATTTACAATAATTTGATTACAAATTGTTGATTGGGATTCTATAATAACACTTTTTTTGTTTTGTGCGGACTTGTGCGTGATTTGGAACTCTGACAGGATTTTATTAAATTAAAACCAATAATATTGGTAAGTATCTTTATAATTTCCTCCATCTTGAAATCCATTGGTAAAAATTGACCGTATATTTTAAGTTTTAGGTGAAATTCATATGCGCTTGCAATTTTACTGATAAATGGGTACCATATTATTACTGTATTTTTAATGCCCCCCTCGAATTAATAATATTTATTAAAATTTAAATATTTTTATTAATTAGGTATTTGCAAAGACATCTATATACAACTAATTAGAGTTAAGGGAGCTTCTAACCAGAAGATATACAACATCTCGCCGCCATTACGGTGTTTAGGGTTCCTCAGGTTCAAATTAAATAAACCTTTGATATATTCCGGTAAATTTAATGTTCTTTCCCTTCTTCTGCGTTTATAAGACCCACCTTTCTTGTAATTACTCCATTTTTGATCCATGTTTTTGCACAAACTTGGAAAAATAAAAACTTGTGAAATAAAATATCGTCACCGTCAGCCATAAAATAATGTTTTGCTACAATTTGATGTCAAGAAATCCAATATGCAGCAGAAAGGTGACATATACGCCCATTTTTGAATAAATATGCATCTTTTCAGCGTTATATTAGAAATAAGAAAGTTAATATATTGCCAGTGATAAATGAGAAATATATTATGCTGCATTACATCTATTGAGTGGTAATAAAGGTTCAGTTATCATTAATATAACGCAAGCGATAGTGGATATACATATAGAGCATATCTGTGATAAAACAGCTACTGTGACATCTATTATATCACTAGTTAGCTGTAAAGGTTCTAATATAACACTGGCTATATATCAATGATAGCAGAGCCACATAAGTTCATATTTGCGTTATAGTAGTATCATGAAAACACTAATATACAACATAACTGCTCTAATTGAGGTTTTGAGTATACTATTTTACAACAGTGTTATATGTAATGTAAAAGGCAGCTATGTAAACGTTAATATCGTAGGTTATAATCCCAATTAGGCTGTATATTGTTATACAGCTATCTGGTGTCTCATATTACATATATATCACTAGCAGCCATAAGCGTTACTTATTTACAACTTTAATATCTCTATGTAGCGATAAGATCTTGCGATTTTGCACAATTTTGCTAGTTGGGCGGAGGGCACGTTAAGCCGTCGGTCCCGGTCGCTGTCATTGATAGTGGTCGTTACTGAAACCATGTCAGAGGCCTATAGCTGTGCTATTAGGCGGTTTGAAAACTCTGACACCAGGGTTTATCGGGTCGTTGTTCGACTGGAAAATCCACTCGCTAAGAAGAAGAGACGAGTATTAATTAAAAAAAATGAGGAAAGGCAAGAGATGGACGGCCAAACGAAATCTCAATAAAGTTATCTACCTATAACATTTTGTAGAGATGAAAGTATAAATTGGTCTAAGCTTTCCTATTATTCATAATTCTGAAAACAATACCAAAAGTACTTGGTACTACTAACTACAAAGGTACTCCGTAACATAACTAAAATAGAACTCCTATAAACTTGGTGACACTTACCAAGTTCAACATAAAACTTCTTGTGAACTGCGAAATTTAAATTAAATATGACAAAGTTCACTTCACAGTTCTTGTGTAACCATATTTTGAGTTGGATCGATACTGTAGTGTATTAAAAAGAAATCAACAAATGCGCACTAAATTATTTTTCTGAAACCTACTGGCCTATTGGGAAGTATTTGCTATACTCGCTACGCTTGACAGGTGGGGTGGCAAGCGCTGTACAGCATGTTATTTGATAAAAACATTCAGCTGCATATTTTTTGTTCGTCATCAACGAGAAAGTCTTTATAGTTACAACCCAAACCTGTAAACTAAAATCAGATGTAAAAGAAACAACTAAATCATGAAATCACCATCGATTACCCAGATAAATTACACTAAAACCCTCTAATAAACCGACTACATTACACCCGAAGAGAACATCTAACATCTTATTCAGGGCCTATTCAATTGCCAGCTCGTTCGGCGATAAGACCATAAAGGGTGGTATTGCATAATCTTACGCACCCTCGTCTCATTGGCACGCAGTCCTCGTCAGGGCGTTTAGTTTTAAGATATTTATGCAAATACCTCCACTCAGACCGCAGCTGAAATCACTTGCGTGTAAAGGAGCGTTCCCATGGCGGGCGTAAAGCGTGTTCTTGAATTTTCTTCCAGGTTTATATTCAGGGTTGTTTTAGGTTAGGCTATTATCCCTTAACTGTCGGAATCAAAATGACGAATATGACTCATCTGTGTTTGCCATAGCTCGAGGGGACTCATTGTGAATAAACAGAATTGAAAACTAATACACCTGTAAAAAAAATAGACCATTTCGAGTCAGTGTTTTTTTTATTTTAATCAACCAATAATCCTGCAGTCATGCTTTTTTCTTTCTACCTATCTATTTAGCTACATAATATTATTAACAGTACTTCATAGGACTTGTTTCACATGACAGAAAATATTCATCATAGCTTTTTTCTGAAAAGGTATTTTTTTTATCTTCGTTACACAAATTAATCTATGTGCGAAATAATTAATTAATGTTGTCCATGGGTTGAGTTAAATCAACTTGAAAATCCGCATTTTCATTATTACTACACAAAATATTGAACGATAATCAAATACCAATAAATTTTCAGTACAATGACATGAAATGTATGCAACGCAATTTTGATTTAACATGCCTATTTCGATAAATTGTTAACTCTGTGAAAAGTACGCTCCATGGTGAAATTTAATGAGGTGGATTATAATTCTCCAGCAATGCTGGGACACCTCGTTTAAAAGAGATGGTTTTATACTAGGTGTAAGGGACAGCGTACCAGAAACTGATAGAGGTTGCTTAGTCAACGAAACTGAACACAGGAAATTCTTTCAGGAAGTGAATTTCTTTTTTTGGCTTTTCCATACTAAGTGACTACCTCAATCAGACATTTTGTATGGAAAAGCCAATATTTTTTTCATTTCTGAGGGAAAGTTGTTCAGTTTCGTTGACTGAGCAAACAGTACCATCAAGTAATTGTATTTTTCCAACGCCACTGGCAATGTAACTTTGACAAACTAACCCAATCCTTTTCTTCCAGCTCTAGGTCTGGAGCCGGACTTCCTGTACCCCCTGGAGAACGTGACGATAGCCCAGGGTCGGGACGCGATGTTCACCTGCGTGGTCAACAACCTGGGTGGTTACAGGGTGAGTGGCGACTCCGCCACTGCCAGGGTGTGTATCAACCTTTATAACTACAGATAGAGCACCACCTTCCTAGAAGAGCACAACCTACGCACATCGATGAGGTCTATAACTTGTAGATTGTAGATGGAAGGTCTGTTGAGATTTAGGTAAGGAGATGAAGAAAAGCTATTAATCTTACTATTTTGGTTGGAAGACAAATTATTTCGAAGTTTATCCCAAACTTTGCTCAAGTTGTCTATTCTAAATATAAATTTTGGGTCGATTACAATAACTTTAAACGAGTTAGTGAATGAATCTATAGTTGCTCCGTCTATTAGGAATTAGGAGTGATGAGTATAGAAATCATCCCCTAAAGGCGCTTGTCTGCAGTGAATTGAATGAAAGGTCATTTTTTATAAAAGTAGTTAGAGAATTATTTTTATACTGTAAACATAGGTAATTATTTTAACTATTTCTCCCCCAAATCTCCCATACCTCAACAGACTTTAAGCAGGCTTTTTGACTGAAATTCTCGATTCACTATAATTATTTTAATTTTATACACTCATTTTAGTTCACTCGGAAGTTCGAAACTCATCACCGTGTAATTTTCCCAATTTATTCAGCATTGGCAAGTATTTTGCAGATGACATATTTATTGCAGTAATTTTAATTTTAATGTGCGATTTTGCAGCCGTTTTAAAATTTATGCAAAATTGAAACTATATGTTATTTTTGAAAAAAAGTAAGAAACTAATAATGGTTATAGTAATCCTTGTTATAGACCTCATCCGAATAGACTTTGCACTGACTTCTACACTATTGCACACTTCCGTAGAACACAAACTTCAACGCACTTCTTGAGCACTCTTCCAGATCCGACAGCACCACTATAGTTTACCTCTATCTAGAATAGAGTACACTACTGTTTGCACAAAACTGTAAGTTCACAGTAGCCGTAGAGTTAGACACAGCACCACTTGCACTAGACACTTGTACACATAGAAACTAAGGCTCAAGAATACGACACAAAAACAATGATTTATATCGCCGAACCGCTCGTCTATTCTTGGGTTTTCCTGAGCACAGTTCTATCCTTGTTTCAAATGTGGACGTTTATTTCGGAGCATGCTGAAACTTCCCCGAGCACTTCTATGTATTCGACACGCTTAAAAAGAGCACAATTTTGTTTTTATTCCGTAACCGTCCCATTTATCAGGGAAGGGAAACATGCAGGCATTTACTCTAAACGACCGTCTTCCCTACCCGACTTAAGGCAATCAATTGTCAGGACAAAAACCTCAGTACCCTACTATGATCAGTCTTTCAGCTAAGAAATTTACATTGCAAAACAGTCACTTTAGTAAATTAAAATAAAGCCCGACCGAACCAACCCCCTTGGTCCCTGTTCAATCATTTCGAAAGGCCGTGCTCCCAAGTTGTCTTGGGGACTATCCCGGGCGATATGATTTAACATACTGCCAGCTATCTCCAGCGAAACCCCTAACGCTTATCTTCATCTTGACACGTATAGGCGATTTGCCTCATAAAGAATTTTTACATTTGTTTTTTTTTAGTAGGCGCCTTCTAGCCTGCACTGTCATAAATTTCTTTGTATTACATATTGGACTTATTTTTTACATTGTTTTATTTTATTAGAAGTAAGTATACAGATTTACGATCCATATTAAGTATATTGATCTTTTACAATGGTTTCTGAAACATCCAAATTAAGGGAGTCAATTCCATCAGTACATCACATATTGATCCTCCCATCACTGTATACACGATATGTATACGCCAGGACTGTTTGCATCCAAACCGACGTCGGAAGTAATTACATACTACCAATTACATATCCGATACGGCCCTTGCGTCTTTGTGTATGTGACGTCACTAGTATGGAAATTCCCCCAAACATCTCAAATCACCAACATATAGTACACAGACAGACATATTCACTTTATTTCGATATGCACCGCTGGTATGGACGAGTTGTGGATATGGTAAATATACCCTTTGATATATTTATGAACCTTCTTTTGTTTCTTGCACTGTGTGATACGTTATCATGCCAGTATTTTATTTAAAAGAAGGCATGATATCGCATCTATCTTCAACTTTTTATCGTGTTGTTTTCGTGGCTCTACAATCTTTCTGTTTTAAAGTGCTTCGAAGCATAAAAAGATATAAGTACAATAAATATTTAAGACGTGAAAGAGTTTCCACGGAAAGATTTTAGACTCAAGCTAAGGCAAAGAATAAAACGAAATTTACTAAAGTAGTGAGTTTACATACCCTGAAGTATAAAGTTTCGTTTTAAGTCGCCTTTTAAAACTGTAGAAAAAAAAAACCTAGGCACCTAATTAGCACCGAACTTTTAGTGTGAACTCACGAGCACTATCTCAAAGTATTCTCTTGTAGTGGTAATGTCACTAAGTGTAGAAGTCTTCTATGTAGAGCACTAACTACTTCTTGCACTTTAACTTTAAGTTTTATGAAGATCCGTTGCAGGAATTTAATATGGAAATACTTGTACAACAGTCACGTCGAAATTTTAAAACTTAGCGTTTATTATTATACCTCTACTTAGCTGTCACTTAAAGCAAGAGTCTCTAAAATATAATATTAATTATAACACGAGTTTAAGCTTCTTCCTTCTCTATTCAGAAAATACATACTTAACAGCTAATAATGTTAAAAGTTGTACAGTACCGCGAACGCACCCTAGAGAAGTATCCGAAACGCCATATTTCTGTGAACGCTTGTTCGTTTTTTGTTGCGCGCTATGCAGGAAATTAGCTTCTATTGCAATGTCGACGCTTTTGGTAAAGCGGGTGAAACGAGGGCGTTTTCACAACGCGCCCGCAGCGTCCGCCTGCCTCATAGCGGCGACCAGACCAAAATGTAATTAAAAATTCCGAGAGCATTTTGCGAAGCGCTCGCAACAAGATAGTGTTGCCGACGCGAGGATCGTTGTCGCGACTGCCTCCTGGGAGGTATTCACTTGTAATTAGAGTTGTTCGCTCTAAAACTCCATTGCATATTTTTATTGCGCGATTACCGTTATGCAGAAATGTGGCGTTTGCTATTGTTATTGCGTTTTCCACTTACGAATTTGAATTTTCGATGCTTTCGCCGGCTTCTGCGCGGGATCTGTTCGGTGGGGGCAGGTGGCCTGGATAAAGGCGGATACGAAGGCGATCCTGGCGATCCACGAGCACGTCATCACGAACAACCAGCGGCTCAGCGTCACGCATAACGACTACAACACGTGGACACTCAACATTAGGGGGGTTAAACGAGAAGATAGAGGACAATATATGTGCCAAGTTAATACAGATCCCATGAAAATGCAGGTAAAGGCTCAAAGATAAATGAAATTTTATTTTAATGTTATTTTGCTTCTTAGAATTTTTTTACAAAGTTAACTCCTCCCAAGTGAGAAACAATAAACAGGAACGAAGTTACGCACTCAAAATTTTAATCTTGTTTTACATCGGTCAACCGTTCATAAAGTTGACAGTAAAGTTTCTAACTTTGATTTGACTTTGTTCCTTTAGACGGCTTTTCTGGAGGTCGTTATCCCCCCGGATATCATCTATGAAGAGACGTCTGGAGACATGATGGTGCCTGAGGGTGGATCAGCGAAGCTGGTCTGTAAGGCAAGGGGATTCCCTCCACCCAAAATTGTGTGGCGCAGGGAGGATGGTGGAGACATCATATCCAGAGGAGGACCTCAAGGAAAAACAAAAGGTAAAATCTATATACTTCTTACATAAGTACTTACTTGTTCAAATAAATGACAATGGATCTCGCTTTGTCTGCAACTGATACTCCAGAGACGTTCCAAGAACTATAAGAAACGGGTTAGCGAATAAATCACAGCTTAAAATATTCACTATTGAATCTTAGCAGTAAATCACACCGCAGCACCTCAGGGAACTCCTATTACCATTCACACCGCCCTTTCTAATCCCGCGGGATTACGCCCCGAGACGGTCCGGGAATAATTACTTACCCACTCATCTCTGCACTCGCCCAAATAAAGAGCCGGATAAAGGGTTAAAACATAAAACCACCCAAATTAAACAATGTATAACTAATGACTAGGGTAGCCATTTATCTTTATGTTTAAAATGCACTTTGGCACCCGCTGAAATGTACATCAAACTGAACCGGGAAGTTCACATTCGCATTAATCAGAGTTTGTTTATTCGCAGTTTTTCACTTATTTTAATTCCAGGCCGGCCATAAAGTATGCTCGCTGAATAAATTTTTAGCGGAGCTTGACCGACACTGCAGACCCAATATTTCAAATTGAAAACGTAACGACTATTTTCAATACTGTACGTGGTACAATCTGTGTTCATTTTTTTATTTAAACTTTGATCAAAAATAATAGGAGGATAAGGGGGATTCGTGACGAGTGGCAATTGGAAACTGTAGTGACAGAGTGATTAATCAGCTGGTTCCACTTAACCCCTACTGTTCAGACTTCTCTGCCATCAGTCAATTCATTAAGCTAACAAAGTGCTACCGGTAATGACTTCCACACCGAACTGAACATTGTGATTGGAACACAACTCATTCACTTCCATACATTACTGTAATCACTGGATTCATTCGCCTACTGAATTAGTCGGAGCGAACATTAATATCATACAGAAACATAAGGCTCAGTTGAAACAACTTGGCAAAAGGAGTAAGTTTCTCAATTCACCATAATTGAGCACCAACGCGAAGCCTTGTCTCGACCAATATTAACTAGCATCAATAACAATCATCAATTTGAGTGAAGAAGTCTAATTAAAGAAGCCGTTACAAGTTACCTCCATAAATCTGAGCAGGAAACAATAGTGGCTATCCATTACTTAGGCCAATGTTTCTTCAGGAATATTTCAATGAGGAAACTTGGAGCAAGTCGGAAACGACAAATATAGTTTTTCAATGACGCCGGGAGCTCTTGGGAATTTATTAGGTATCCTTAACTTACAAACTTTCCTCGTATTTTAAAATGAAGAATTTGATCATGCAGGATATTGTAAAAATTTAAATTTTCCGAGTCGAAATGTACTTACAGCAAAAATGGCTGCATCGTGTTTATGTTATTATTACTCGCTGTAAACACGAGACATTTCGCAATAATAATTATAATGACGTCTGAAAACAGTGTAGTCCCAACAAAGGGTTATTATTCAAAATTTGCCCTTCATTGTGTCGTATGAAACATGGTCTGGTGACAACGGCGTGGCGCCTGCCTATTTGTCCCATGTTCTACACCAAATTATGCAGATAAGCGAAATGAATAGCAGGAAACTTTCGCTGAGACTGATGCAAATTAACTCCACGATCCTTCTATTCGACGCTTTTCATCCGCCCAACAAAGTTTGAGATACTACCAGCTACATTATCCTAACTTGTTAATTTCGATTCATTACCAGATAGGTTCCACTGAATGTTATGAATCATTCTGCAAGTTAAAGGGGAAGGTTTTGCGTGGATCAGATAAACCTATTGACGTCCGACCCAATTATAAAGAAACTTATAGCGACTACCCAGTTCTATGGCTTATTAAATTTCAGCTGCTTGAAAAGGTAACCTAGTTAAAGTTGCTCATTCTAAAGATAACATCTGAGTGTTAATTAAAATTAGTCGCAGTTTGTCGATGAGAGGGTGGGTAGAGTGTTGCTTTTTCATTATATTTGAGAGCACTCAGTTAACGTGTTAAACTTAAGTGCTGTGTATACTACTTGAAGAGGTCACTTTTATTAATTTCTAAAATTATTTTAAGGTGTAAACTTAAATGACTGAGAGGATATTGCAATTGAATAACTGGTTTAACTATATAGGAATACCACCTATATTCCTCATGTTCTTTTCTCTACATGGATGACACGGATATGGTTTTGTTCTTATGACTGCAAAAGATAACAATTATTGTACGTAGGTAAGGTACGTAGACTTGTCCATTTATTTGATCCAAATCGTAGGTACCAAAAAATATATTTAAATGCTTACAGTCAAATGTAGCTTGGCAAAAGTTTTTGTCTCAGGAGTCACTGCTGAAACAGTAGAAGTAAAATTATCAGTAGGTAAACATCTTCGTTTTGTACAATCAACAGAAACATTATCCATGCCTGTCCTGTCACGCATGTTTGATGCTTACTTGACTTGCATATTGCTGCAGCCAAGCAGGGAGCTTAATTTCAACATTTGTCAAGTCTTTTTTATAAAAATGTATAAATAATCAGCTCTTGACACTGACAGCGAGTTTGAATACAAAACGGCCTGTCAAACCCGTACTCAATATTGCTCTCAATTTTGAAATCGTATCGTAAATATGAGCCTAAATATACGGGACAGGATCTTATTATTAAAATTTCTTGAGTAACTTTATTACATTTTATAAAAAAGTCCGTCATGTTGTTGAGCCGCCAGTGGCCATGGGCTAGAGGCCTTCTTTACTGCCACAGAATATATAATAGTACACTGCTCCTTCTTTTTCTACTGTGGCCCAGGGTCCTCGGGGCTAGGACGTCACTTGACTTATGACACATCGACAGGCCAAGTTTATCCAGTCCACCCCGAAGACAGCTCACAAATTCCGTAGAGTCGTGGAATTTCACAAACTCCATTTAACTTGGACAGTCGGATTTTTGAAGACGTCTCAGGAATTTGAATTTCGAAATATTTGGTTGTAGAGTTTGTTGTATTCTGTCTAGCTGCTCCAGCTCATGATAAAAATGTGTTAGGTATATAGTACCTTACCTAAGGTTCACAAGATTATTTTTATGTAGGCAGGCAGGTATATGATATATAATGTCATAGAAAAATCTGATATATCTTGTCTTTGATAAATATTGTTTGACAAACCTAATAACGTTTCTGTAATTAACAAATGAAAAACTTAATGGGCTCCTATTTCCTTTTCCTATTTTATTTACAATTGTTTTATGAAGTCATTAAAAGAAATGTTGGTACCGAGTATGCACCTACTCAAGTAAAATGCGAAAAATATAAATATATATAAAAGCAAAGCTTAACGAATACTCCAAACCTCAAGTTCCACTTCCGAAGTCGCAAGTTGAAACATTACTAGGAACTACTCCACATCCGTCTTAGTTCCCGTTGTTTGCTAACGAACCGTCGCGGCCGAGAGCTCCACGCTTTAAAGCATCAGCCCCTTCAGTGCCTTCGGAAAATATTGCCCCAGCTTTTTATCCTTGTTTGAATAATGGCCGCCGAGTGCCATTCGAGCAAGGTGTCAGGAAAACAACTCGAGTTCGAACCACTAACGGCACTTGTTTACCGACCCCGTCAACTTTTGGCGGCTCCAAGTGTTTTCAGACGAGAAATGTAAAGTAAGCACTAGAGCCGATAGTTCCTGTTTCGGTGGTTTAAGTCGTGTTACTTTATTGGTGTCAGGTAAATTGCTAGCAAAATTTCTGTTTGGAGTCTACAAAGAAACATAGTCAAATACATAGAATATAATATCTTGCCAGTTTTAGGTACGCGTTGAGTACCTACTGATATTAAAACAGTTAGATTTTTTTTTACTATAGGTATATTTGACAACATTTGAGAGGGACCCAAAGGTTTGACAAATTGTCGTCTAGGCTTTCGCGATGGGCAGGCAACCTGTCACAGCTATTCTATCTGAATTTATCTGCTACCAAAAGTCAGACTTGACAAAATCGCCTTAGTATTTTAATGACGCTCTACCGTCCCCGTTAGAAACATAGTCGTGATTTTGTATACTCAAAAGTTCAAATTAAAATACTTTAAATAAAAAAATTATAGGTAACTCCCACAATAACAGTATTTAGTTACAATTAAACCTGACTTAACCTTAATGTTGTAATTTATTTATTCTACACAGCTCCCACCAGATTAGTGTTAGGTGTCCCAGGTTGTAAGTCCAATTATAATTATATAAGGTCTAGAATCTTGTACTGTTTCTAGGGCTCGTATTTATAAAGCGATCTCAAGATTGAGATCAATATTAAGTATGGATTTGACATATCATTTTGTACTGAAATGACATTTCTGATACGAACTCAAACTCGCTGTCACACTTGAGAGCTGTTTATAAATACGGGCCTAGGTTAGTTAAGACAATGTTAGCTTTGTTTCACACTCATATTACGTTTTACAGCGCAGCTCCTTTTACTAGGACTATATAATGCTATTTGAGTTAGAACTTTGTTTAACTACAGGGTGTCCAGGAATTAATGGATAACCCTTTAACTGCGGCTAGCTTGACCGATGCCCTACTTGTAAAAAAATTATGACCTCAGTAAAAGTGTCACAGTTTTCGAAATATCGTACAAAAACCGATTTTTTAATAATTTTCTCCCTACTCTCAGTTATTTTCATGCCATTTCATCAAATATCAACATTTTTGGGTTTTTTATTTTTTTTAATATACCCTAATAGTTGATACTTAATATGAATACATTATTTTAGTACCTATTTATAAGAAAATAATTTAAAAAATAAGTTTTATTGAAAAAATTAGGCAAAATATTTTTGAAATTTTGTCTTTGACCTCCTACGGTGAAAAAAAAAAGTGACACTTTTACTGAGGTCATAATTTTTTTACAAGTAGGGCATCGGTCAAGCTAGCCGCAGTTAAAGGGTTATCCATTAATTCCTGGACACCCTGTATAAGTAGATACAGAGATAATAAAAAAAAACTAGCTGACCAAACTCTCAGGTGTGAACCCATAAAATTGAACAACTCTCCCCAAGGAACATAGGTTGAAATATGAAAAAATAATGGAGTCATGTGTATGGAAAGCCCCGTTCTTTTTACCCGACTGCGCCAACGCAAAGGAGGGTAATGTGTTTATCAGCCTATGTATGTATGTATGTATGTGTGTATGTTTGTTCCTTTGCGCCACTCTAGAGACCAAACGCGTAAGCCGATTTTAATGATTCATACGTCAATCGATTCGTCTTAACCATGCGAGTGTCACTGAAGACATGATTTTGATCAAAATTTAATATCGTGACAAACAGACGCCATATGGTAAAAATTTAAAAAAAAAAATTGGCAAACTATATTGAGTGGGGTATCGTTGAATAGGTATTTCAAAATTAGTTTCAGGTTTCTTACATCATTTTTCGTTTTGGGCGGCCAATAAGGATTTACAACGATTTAAAATTTGTTAATAATCATTTCTCGAGTTCGGTATGAATCTTTATCCAAATAAACATGTAAGTAAGTTTGGGCATTAAAAGTAGATTATACTTGTCTATTACACTAAATAATTTCAATCAATACTTTAGAAGATATCAAATGTTTTAAAGTTGAGCGCAATCGGAAAAATCCTACTCCTAGAAAGACCACTCTAACTTGATCCTCAATTATATTGAAGTTGCTTTACACGAGCAGCTCACATTATGTTGGTTTCGGCCCTATCCACTACACCATCCAGGCTTCCGTCTCAGTATAACTAAAACTAAAAAGTATTAAATAAAATTTTAAATTAAAAAATCAAAAACCCAACTGCGTAGGTAATATTACTTACTTAATTTATAAAATTTACCTTTAAAAAGATAAAAAAACAAATAGGCATATTTCGATATATTATCCATTGACTAGTATTTATGTCCTCTTGCTAATTACATCAGTCAAACAAGTTCATCTGCAGCAAAATCTTACAAAAATCTCGTGCAGTCGGAGGCTATATATGATTTAATTGTAAATAGGGTAGCCCGGGGTCAATTGAAACAATTTCACTTCACATGCATGTAGTGCAGTTATTTATAGAGTGGGTAAACCAAGCTTGTATATAACTTAAAGGATCATAATTTGGCTCCAAAATTAAATATTATGTACAACTCTAACTCATACGGTTTAGGTGCTATAAACTTTCAAAGGTGACACGGAAATATGGTTCAACTGACCCCATACTGGGGTTGATTGAAACGGCACATGGGGTTGAATGAAACAACCAAATATCTTTCGAACAACAGAAGATTTGTATTCAGCTTCAATCATGTTCGTATTCTCGACAACGTTATAATAGATCAAGAAAGTTTGGTAAGCTCAGTACAAACATTTCATAATTTAATGATGCAAAAATATCTGAGATGATATGTATGACAATATTTCTTAAAGTTAATGACGTACAGAGATTTTAGTCACACTATTTTATTTCATTTAACATAAACTATACAGTTTTAGTGTAATATTATGCAGAAACAGAATATAATTGCAGTAAAATCCAATTTCTATTTTTCATACTAAAGTGATTGTTTCAATCAAAACAATGTTTCAATTGTAACAATATTTTTTTTTACTTATGAGGCTAGGGACACGAGTTAAATGACTGATGTTTTGTGTTGTGATGTGCTGGTATATTAAAAAAAGGTGGGGTGGCAGCAGCCACGCACACATACATAATATTTTTCTTGAAAGGAAAAGCAAAATTTTACGAAATTATTTTAGAGTAGGTATTTGACAAAATGCCCTTAACTATCTATCATTATTTTTTAAATGTACATTTTGTACTTTTAAGATGACCTTATAAGTCATCTTTCCATAGAATTTTGAATCTAAGAAAAGACTTTCCTGACAAAACCTCTTTATATGCCTGCTGATAGGCAAAGATGTCCTTGGAATTTCTGTCAGTGAGATGTTTTCTTTTTCTAGGCATCTGAAACATAATGTACATTAGTAGGGTAGTAGTCTAGGTAGCTGTGCTAATTTTCACTCAAATCTGCCCAGTGTCCGCCTATGATTGTGTTTATTATATTTTTTGGGGACAGTTGAAACACCGGGACGATTGAAACGTTTCAACTGTCCACAGGCATATTGTTGCAACTGTCCCCATCGGGCTTTTTCTGATTTCAAGGTAAAAAAATACACTTTACACCGGCTTTAACGCTAAACCACAATTATAAACACAATCATAGATGAACAAAGAATCAAATCTTATCAAGAAAACAATGACAAAACAAGGGTGAAAAAAGCTAAAAAAGAATACATGATATCGTGAATACGTACTTTTTGGCGCGAAATCCGTTAAAGGGCCCTCCACACAACTACGTCCCTCGCTCGTTGAGCGGTACTGGTCCAAAATGGCGTCATGGCCGTCGGCATGTTTTGTGTATAACTTCACTCGCGTAAATATTATGGTTTTCGAGAATTTCACGTTGTTTCAATCGTGACTTGTTTCAATTGACCCCGGTCTACCCTACCAACTTATAGGACATATTGGCTCCGACTGCATGAGATTTTTGTAAGCTTTTGCTGCAGATGAACTTGTTTGACTGATGTAATTAGCAAGAGGACATAAATACTAGTCAATGGATAATATATCGAAATATGCCTATTTGTTTTTTTATCTTTTTAAAGGTAAATTTTATAAATTAAGTAAGTAATATTACCTACGCAGTTGGTTTTTTGATTTTTTAATTTAAAATTTTATTTAGCGTCTGAACAATAACTTCAGTTGTTCCATTAGTAGGCATATCTTACCTAGCGGCTATTAGGATTATTCGTGAAAGTAATTAAAAAATCTTAGATTGCCTACATATTTGAGAGTAGCTACTATATTGATAAAATATTTATTTATTTGAGACGACTCTGGCGAGATATTAAATTATTATGAAATTATGAAAAGAGAGGCACGATCGGCCTAAGTTTGGCTTGTGATTGTGACGCATTTCTTATAAAGTTATGTTATCACGTAAAATTATCGTCCGTAAACCAACTTAATTTTTAGTTACATATATGAATGATTTACTGAAAATTATAAAATTAACTAAGTCTTAAAATTAAAAATTTTAGTAGTACTAATAATAGAAAATCTAATTTAGCTCCTCTTCGAAGTTACATCGAGTTATTTTTGAACTTTCGATTCTGATTGAACAAGTAGGTGGGAAGAGTGGGACTTTCATTATTTTTGCACGGGTTATAATGAATGACATAACTTTTCGAGTTCAGCATTTCCGTAGCTTCTGCAATACGGGTGGTCATGGTCACGTTAATGACCTTTTGATAACACAAAGAGGGATCTTCAAAGTTTTTATACAGCTGCTAGGGTGGGTGTTGAGCTGAGCACGTTCCGAAGCGTTTTCTGATGAACAGGTGCTTGTTGTTCATTCCAACTTTTCAATCACTTTTCTTAGACCAAGTTTATGCGTCATCGCTCTAAAACACAGCTATGTTGGTAGAAAACTTTTGGTTTTAGTTCTATTCCTTTAATTTACCTACTTACATTTTTACCAAAAAAGTTTAAATCAGTTTAGATATCAACTGCTTTAATGTGACTAAGCCTAGGTTATTGTTATTATCTTTGTAATCAATCTACTTCCGAGTAATACTAATCCGAACAAATATTGATTTGTCTATGTTTACGTAAGATATGCAATAAAATACAAAGTAGACTAGAAATGAACGAACAGCAGTTTCGTTGATCCCGGGGGACGGGAACGAGAACCCGTGACCTTCCGGATCGATAGCCGACTACGACGCAGTTCAAACTAAGTATAGTTTGAGCCAAATAGCTTAAATCAAAATGACACAGTCCAGTCCACGCATTGAAAATTCTACCTTAAGTTCAATGGTCTAAGTGTGAATTTTGGATTGGAAAAATGACTTAAAAATCTTCAAGATTGCCCCTCAGTATGACACTGGTAATTTTCTTTGCTTGTTTACTGTTAGGTAGCTAGCTCACGTGACTTCACGTCAGCCACTACCCGCCAACTTTCATTTTCGCAAGTGCAAGTTGCAACACCGAAATGCGGACGTACCTGAGTAAAATATTTGTATAGCATCCATCAATAACGTCAATCAATCATAGGTACATTCATTCATAAAATGTAACATGCATGATTTGCTCTTGTTCTTATCTCACTTATCTGTCAGTTTAATTATTTAGATTAGCGTTTTATCAGTTTTGTATCACGCATCATGCTTTCACGTTTGAGCCCCGCCTGCCTATGTTATCCAGATCATATGTAACGATGATAAAATAGAGGCTGAATAATCATACAATATTTGTTGGATCAGAATAAAACCATACCAATACCATTAATAAATATAATAAATCAATAATATAATAATTTAATCAATAATAAATCAATACATACGAAAGCGCAGGTACAGGACCTACCATACCGTACCATACTATACTATAACATACTATAACTACCTAAGGACAAAATAATTTCTAAAACCAGTATACGTAACCATGTTATGTTTTAATCAATGTTAACACATTATTTTTTCCGCGCATAAATTGTAAGGCCAAGTTCTCTATTTGGGGCTTTAAACAAAAATCTGGGAATACTGGGATGAATAAAAAAAATAGTAGTAACTAATAAGGTATGAAATAGAACTGTAATCGTTGCAACAGTCACAATATGAATGACTTTCAAAGTTCATCGAATTAATTTTACATAATGCAAACGTTTTCACGCTGCTGTTAAAAACTTAAAACCGAATGCCAAGTCGAGTATCGTTGTCGGTTGCTGTAAATCTATCAAAGAACCGATGGTAGTGGTAGGTGGGTGAGTGGTGCGTCAAGGTATGAATGATCCCCTTGAAGATGCTTCCCCAGGCTAAGTGGCGCCCCATCAGTCAAAAAAATTTTACTTACTAAAAAAACAAATTACCGAAATTCCGGTGGATCAGATTGAAGTTATAGCAATGAAGATAATTTAGAACCTCATAAATTAGTAATTCATAGTTCGCTGCAGTAAAAGATAGAAAATTTTCAAAGAGCGGTCATTTTAAGCACTTATGATATCTGTACATATTCAGTTCAGTTCTTCTATCGAGTCGACGCCAAGCCAAGTCAAAACCCTATTTAAAATTTCTCTAGCCCAGTAGTCGGCAACTCTCACTGCATTTTCTGTGGCTTGCATTAATTGCACGGTAGGGCACTGAATTATTAATTTATTATGCATAAAATATACTTTAGTACTTGTACTTCAATCTGATCTGCCGGATTTTGGATTAAATGTGTTCTCAGTAATTAATGATTTTCTGGACTGTTATGGGCGCCACTTAGCCTAGAGGAGCCTCTGAAGGCTCGTCACGTCACGTGTGGCGGCCGCACGCTGCACGTGAGGAACCGCCGCGGCCCGCGAGTCACTGACCGACCCGCTAATATTCTACAACCGATCCGTTGCCGTTGCAAAACTACCTGTAACTAACCATTTTTCGTATTATTTCCGAATTGTTACGGTTGCAGTTACGTAAAGGAGTAAATTACAATTAAAAATTAAAAACATAGGGTGTTAATAAAATAGCTGACCAAACTTTAGGGTGTGAACCTACCCATTAAAATGAACTGAACGACTTTGCCCAAAAAACATAGGTCGACGTTTGAAAAAAAAAATGTCATCCCAAACAAATGACTCCAGCCGCTAGACAGCGGAGACCCGTTACCTAATTTTTATTTTTACATTTTGACCCATATTCCTTTGGGGAAGTTGTTCAGTTTCAAGGGTAGATTCACACTTAGCTACTCCTGTATATTTAGTTTCATATGTTTATCTGATAGAAATGCCAAGGGTGTGTCGCTGTCGAGTACCTACACATCCACTCTTGCCAAGTTTGATTTAATTTTAGTCGATAGCGCTTTCTTGAAATATTTTTGTTAGTAACCTTGTCAATAATACTATTGTTTGGTATCGGTAGACTTAGCGCGATATTGTTTATTATTATTTTTATATTAAAGTAAATTATTTTACCAAAAACACTTTTAGTAGTAATAGTAATAATAAGTGGTAGTAATAATGTTCGTAATAAATTCTTTCAAGGTCCCCTAAATACATTTTGTTTGCGCTGAGTCAAATCAAATCTTTATCAGTCGCGTGAACTCGTCACGTGTAGTATACTCACAATCACAAACAACACGACTCGTGACTAACTTTATAATAGTGAAATTGTAGATTTGATGTTATTGCTCTTAATCTCAATTGGTGCCAAGCCAATTCTTGTTTATTTACCTACTTAGTTTTATGAAGGCTAGTCACATCACAAGTCTTGTTTTTAACTAAAAAGTTTGTTTTGTAAAAAGTGTCCAAGTTCGTCGTGCTTTATTTACTACGGGATACTGGATACGATAGCTTTATCAATGGTCAATGAATATTTTTTCTACTTAGGTATCCTTAGTATATTTATGCTAAATGAATGTTCTGTCCAAGTTAAAGATTTTACAATATAACAAAAATATGTAAATCCAAAATTCTTCGTGAATTTCTCTATCCAAAAACTCCTTTATTAAAATTATAAAGAAAAGATAGATAGATATTGGTTATGATAGACAAGCAGGGAGGTAGTAAGTATTACTTAGGTACCTAAGAAACGTGTCTGAACTGAAACACGTGATTACTCGCTTCGTACATAATTCCTTTCATTTGGGTGTTTAGAAACTTACCTAGACTGTGCCCCTCAAAGTCAATTCAAAGGCAAAACTCAATACTGCTAAAACTGCAATACCTATAGAAAAAATGTAGGCATGTTTTAATCATTGTGTAAATATGTGGCTAGATTAATATTGAAAAATTAAGTACCTACCTACCTATGCAAATGGATCGTACGATTTCTTCTGGTAATTTAATTTGTCTGAAAAACATTCATGAAAATAGAGTAGATAATATTTAAGGTTTTTAAGTTAAAAGATACACTCAAAATTAAACCACATATTTAATATAATATAATTAATAATTATCTTAGTATGATATCGTAGAATATTTTATAATCATCCTAGTTAAAAACTCATTGCTTAGGATCCTCAAGGATGTATGTAGAGCAGAGCAGTTGACCCAGAATACATATGTAGAGCAGAGCAGTTGACCCAGAATACAAAATACTTAAGTACATGAGCACTTGGTTAGTGAAATAATAATTATATTGCGTATCTTTTTATGTCTTACGGACGAGGTATATAAATACCTACTTCAGTACTTCTGCTATATAACATTATCAGTGTTATATATTTAACCTTTCAGTTCAGAGTGCAATGCACTGATTTAATTGAACGCATTCTTGTCAAGGTAAATGCGCAAAATTCTCTACACTATGTTTAAAAATATTACTCATAATAAGATTACGAGAGGGTCGCAAAAATACTTCAGGTTATCAGCATAACCTTGAAGGCAGTCGTATCTTTATTATCACCGTATCTGCTACATAATTAGTGCAAAAATGTACCTATTCGGCAAAGAAATACTTTCACATTACCATACAAGGTGTAAAAAAAGTACTGCGTTCCTTTAAACCACATTTTCTACTAATGATACCAAACTACTTTCCCAAAGCACTAAAACTGTAACTCGGAAAAATATTTGAGTTCTCCATACAAAAATATTCACCTCAACAGCAAACTATCGGGTTTATCTATGTCTGTGGGAGATTGGCCGCCATCACCGAAATTCAGTTGGGAGGACTAGTAGTAATCACACCCTGAATATTTTGAATTCGAAAATTTTGTGTTTTCGCGAACATAAAGATAATTCAACCCGAGCTCGCCCACTTTCCTGCGCACGCGACTATCTGTGCTAATGGCACGTAGCTCGAGCTGCACGTGACGCGTGACGTCACACCGTCCGATGCAGACCAGCTACCAGCTAAAAGCGCAATTGAACAAGTAAACTTGGAAAGTCAACGTTTGATGAACATATTTTTTTGTTGCAAATTACTAGTAAAATGTACCTACCTACATAAAGACACCGAAAATAGAAAGTCTGTAAGTACGTAGCCTTATAGTTTCGTATAAAATAAAAAATAAGAATTATAATTAAAATTAGTTCAGTAAAATAATATTATTTTTATCACGATAATAAATACAATAATGAATACTGACAAAAGTGTATACTGTGGTAGTGAATATGACACGTGTATTCTAATGATGACCAAAATATTAGATGAAACTGTTCATCGGTTAGTTTTTGCCTCGTGTCTCATGTTGGGTGGAGTTTGATTTAATAATAACTTTATGTACAGACCATGCCTTTTACCTCTGGCTCGTTCTCATTTTAATTAAGAGGTATGAAAAGCTGTGTAAAACTTTTTTGAACTGATTTCTAAACAGGATATTGTACCGATTGTACCTTAGCTAGTGAATAAGCAATCGTTTAGTAATCACTAGTTCTATTATTTCTTATTATTAACGGTTGGATGTGAGGCACTTTATTTCTGATTTTGGTTTATAATCTGTGCTACACTACATACGTGAAAATTAAGAGAAACAATTTGCTTGTGTATTCCCATAAGCAAATCACCAAAGTCGTAGATAAAACCACAGGTACACATAACATACACAACGTTGGTATAATAATTTATACATTTAAGTATTTTCTTTCATAACTAATGGTAATGATATTAGTTATCTCTATCTATTATTATTATTGTCCTGTTACTAAGCTGTATGCGTGGTTTATCGATCATTATTTAGAAAGCGGCCAGTGTTTACCCGCACTTAGGAGAACTATCAAATACCTACGGAAGTTTTAAAACAATAGATATTTTTGTTTATAATGTTTGATGTTGTTGTTATTATGCTCGCGCCCACTGTACCCGCTGCCTAGCTAGTATAATAGACGACGAAATTCTGTGCGAGATAAACAATAATTTTATTCACCGGTTTGCAATTATTTTTGGAACTGACTTGGCACCACCTCGGCCGAGCCCTAAAAAAAAAATATTAACAATAAAATCAATTTCTTTAATACCCAGATGAAATAATAATAAAATTACAATGCCAAAAACTTTTATTTTAGTTTACGTTACGTGTTCATTCATTGCTTTATTTTCGAAGTTCTTCCTTGAAGTTTTTTTTTTCGTGTTTTATCTAGCAGGCAAATTTATCGATACACTTACCTACCCATACCATCGTCCCGTACCTATTTCTTTTTGAACCTTATTTAACTTTTACTGCACACGGGGGTGCAACCGCCAAGCCGATTATTAACTTTTCATACTATAAAATTCTTTCATTACGCACAACATACGAATGAATAAGCACAACATGAAAAAGTACCTATTATTCTTTATTTGATAATTGTATGTAAATTCTCAAGAGAAATATGTTCGATTAGGTAAGCAGATGTCCTTATATTCGAGTGACCGTGCATCAGTGAGCTGAGGACTTCGATTCGACCTCAATATAAATCTACATACCTACCTGATTCATTTTATCATCATGTGATTGCAGCAGGCAGGCGGACTTTTCTAACCACTTGATTTTGTCTATTTTTAGTCAAAGCATATCACATAAGGAACGAAGCCATTGTAACACATAAGTACCTCAATTAATTGACTAATAGGATTATTTAAGTACACATTTTACCGGAAATACTCTTAGAACCACAAAATGGTAGGATGGAGTGCCCTTGAAATAAGCAGCACGTTTTCGCACATGAGACTTGTTTGTATGCTGTAAATATATTTAAAGAAAAGTCATCAGCTTGGTTTAAATAGCCGCTGTTTTAATATTTATTTTATTAAAATACTTACCTTAGATTTAAGATTGGACAGGTAGGTATATTTTTTCTAGTATTTTTTAATATAGGTATAAGCAAAGCTAACGGTATGACATCCTATTAACTTCTAAAGAACAAAACCTATACGAAAATGACTGTATTTATTACCATAATGTTTGGTAGCCGACCCCGCCCCGTGAAATACGGGAAAAAGCATGATGACTGTAACAAATTTTATGTTTTTTTTTTTCAGTTTTGCTAACAATTTTTCTCATTTTTTCCAGTTACAATTCCATAGATGACTTCGGGCCTACCGGTGCGTCTGGGGAGCTCAACTTCGCGGCACCACCTTCGGATGACGAGGGAGAGTTCCCGTCAGGATCCTACCTGAAAAAGGGCAAGGTCTCGAGGGCAAGTCAAACTGAACATTGCCCAATTTACATCTTTCTGTTAGGAAACTTAGGGTCGTAGGAAGGAGGTACCGTGTTACGCACACAGGAAGTAATAGTTTTTGTGGAAATATTTCAGTAGTTATTGATAGAATGTTCTAGCAGCTCTGCTTCTCTTCCCGGATATATTGTAAAAGCCCTTAAAGTTACCCAATGATTTCGGTGCATTCCAATATTGACGACTGACTGAAACTCTGAAACTCCATCACAGCAGTAATACAAAGTCTTGTCTGTAATATCCGCAAATAACAATACCCATGAAGTCCTGTATATGCTTCTCGAAAAAGAATATAATCCCCAAATTAAAATCATTTCTCTCGTTTTCAATCTTCATGCATTGTAGCATTGAAGACCCAAAAAACAAATATTCATTGTTAATTTTATCTATAGCAAGACCCGATGTCGCACCGTATCATTGAGAAACGGCGGCGAGATCGCATGAACAACTGCCTGGCGGACTTGTCGCGACTCATCCCACCAGAATACCTGAAGAAGGGCCGCGGACGCGTCGAGAAGACGGAAATCATCGAGATGGCGATACGCCACCTCAAATACCTCCAGGAGCGTGTCAACGGTTTGTACCATGGAACAAACAGGCACTACTATGGTAAATTAAAATTATTTTAGAGTTGAAAAGGTAAAACTTCCAGAGCGGGCGGTAGTGCGTGTGCTATCTTCTGTTTCAGGTGTAGGTTGTCTACTGTACAGCCTGCTAAATAATTTTGTATAAATCAAAAACTTTCGAAAGTTTTTTGATTTCATACATCTTAGCAGAGCGCAAGACCGACCCGCATTCTTGCTGTTTATATCCTTTATGTTTATGTTATTACTTGTTATTTTTTTATTCCCTTTAAATTAGTAGGTACTTAATACAACATCAAAAGCCTACATGCATTAGTAGATAATATTTTGTTTTCTTTTGCGCCTTGCTTTGGCGCTTTATTTCCGAAATTATATGTAGGTACCATGTAGGTACCAACAATTTCCCTAACTGAAAGTTTTTTTTTATTGTTAGGTATAGTGCCATTAGGTAATATTTACTAACTTTTTATCACTCCCGTCCCTTTTAGTTTTCTTCAGTTACCTTATGTTTGTTACTTTCAAATGTTTTAAGATTGATACCAAGACTAAATTCGATTTGGTACATTCTCAGAATAGTTGGACTGTAGTGGCACTCAGTTTCCCTTGATTTTGAACATGTTGTAAACTATAGTTGACATTAATGATTTTCCGATATTTTTAAAAACCCGCCGTAATATAATCACGATTTCAATCATATAATAGCTAGGTATTCCAAATATTATTTTCTTTCGTTTTATTTCCTTTAATTATGACTTTTTTTTAACTTTATCATTTCAAGTACACATAAAGAATATCGAAAGATGAATACGAGTAGAATCAATATTAAATTAAAGTACCTACAATATTTAAGTATAATCGAAAAGTCGAACAATTAAGGAACCGCCAAGTTCGTGCCACACGAAACAACAGCATTGATTCTACTCGAGAAAGTTTACAAAAGTGTTCGAATGAGTGCAGCTCACTGCGAACTAAGCTGAAGAAGGCTGACGTGATCGGGAGTGTGTGGGATGAGGTCTCATCCCCTGGACTCTATGTTATAGCTGCTGAGAGGCAGGGCGAGCAGTT
This sequence comes from Scrobipalpa atriplicella, assembly GCA_029255725.1. Lineage (NCBI taxonomy): Eukaryota > Metazoa > Arthropoda > Insecta > Lepidoptera > Gelechiidae > Scrobipalpa > Scrobipalpa atriplicella. The sequence goes on from JARACY010002014.1 coordinate 38,556, forward strand.
CCGGTCCGGCTACCAAGAGGCTTCTGCAGAAGCCGTGCGGTACCTCGGGGATGTCCACGGGTATCCGCAAAATGATGGACTCTGCGTGCAACTCTCGGCGCATTTGCATCGGCAATGTGATCGACTTACCAAAGGTATAAAATCATTCACATCCAAGAAAAGAAAAATTTCAAACACAATTCGACCTGACGGCTAACGATTTGGAAGCAAACTTTCGTTGACATGATTAATCCTTGTCATATTGTCTTAGGAGAGGCCGTGATAGTCCGTCAGAAACCACCGCGGTCGCACGGAGGTTCGTCATCAGAGACGGCAAGTTCGTCGAGTGGACAACTCTGCTACAAGCCAGGAGTGATCGCCACCGCCCTGCCGCCTGCGCCGCCGCTCTACGCTGACAACTACGAGCCGGAACGCCAGCCAGGAGAAACTTTCCAGCCTATGGATTGCGATAGAGGTGAGTTTGAATTTTTCGAGTTCTATCGTTTTTATTACTAGCAAGCACCTAGTTGTTTATGTAAGACGTTTATTGATAGATCTCGCGTCTTTGCCAGTTCTAAACCGAGCTAATCACAAATTGACTTTTGTATGAAGATAATTGTTTCCTTATACTGCACATGTTTAAATAAATTGACCAGATTTTTATCAGTATCACTAAGCAAATACTTTGTTTCAGTATCTATGAACCAGATGTCAGTAGCCACCGAGGGAGAGTCCATTGATGCGGAGCCTCTGCCTTTGCTGGACGGAAGACGCAAGCGCGATCCAACCCTGAGGACTGTACGCAAACCTGAACACAACGAAGACTTCCTGCATTCCTACAAGTTTAAGAACTCTATCGAGAGGCGTTTTTCGAGATCTCAGGATTCCGAAGTGAGTGATTGTTGTGAACCTTGGATTAATTTGTGCTTCTGTAGTAGATTTCAATGTTTTAAATGCAGTGAGTGACGTTGTGCGAATTATGATTACTTTCATTTACGTCTTGAAAGCATGCGATATAAAAAAAAATATACGTATATAAAGGATATCAAACCAAATTTACTCAAATTCTATCAAAACAACAATTTCAGGCGTCGTGTTCGTGTCCTTCAAACGCGAACGCCTCTGGGACTTCGCTCATGCGTTCCGCTGAAGATACAGTGAAGGAGCCGTTCCTGCTGCCCCGCGAGGCTGACCTAGGTTGTAATACAGTTGTGTGTGTCCAGGCGGTCGAGGTGGCGCGCAACGCTAGCGCACACCCGCACGGGAAGGTGTACAACCACAAGCGGCGGCGCGCGGCCAAGCCGGCGCCCTCCACCTCTACCTCCAACTCGGGATCCACTGAGGAAGCGAGGGATACCTCGCCACAGGTACGTTCATCAACCATCTGCACTTCTTTTATAAAAGAAGAACTGCATGATTTTTATTGAAAATTTACTTTAGAACGACTAGACTGATTATAAACATTCTTTCACGGATAAATAGGCAAATTATAGGTACCAAATTAGACTTTATAATCAGCACTGGCAGTATACTTTTTTTTTTTTAAACCAGGTATATTAACGTTTTATGTAACTTTATATAACTTATCTACAAAATTAAATTGAAATTCCTTCAGGATACGTCGAGCGAGTCGCAACATCACCACCACTATGAAAAACCATCACCTCCGTCGCAATTCGTACCTGTATTTGCATTAAATGCTCTTGGTAAGTCACCAAAGTTTATAAATAATTTAATTTTCATGTTTAACGTCTAGAAAATTATAATAAAACGAGACAATTTAATTTCAAAATAACTAACCGTTTTTTTTTTTGCACTCGCATCTAGTATGAGTAGGTACTTCTGAAAAACTTTAAAAATTCGCTAAAGTGGCTGGCTACTACCTCAGTAGCTCTCAGTTGGCAGAGCGATGGAACGGCATTCCGAAGGTCGCAGGTTCAAATCCTGCCCGAGTAGTATTTATTATTTATTTTTTCTTATTATATAACTAACCGATCTATCTCAATTTACAGGAAAGTACTACGTGCCACTGAGCGTAGAATACTCCTGCTTGTCACGGCACTTGGGTTCGTTCGACGTGTTGGACGCGCGCGCGGCGCACCTAGCCGCGCCCCTGCACCCCGTCACCATACACGTCAACTTCCAGCCCTGTCTCAACTACCATGTCAAGCGGGAGCCCAGCGGCCGCGAATGGCGGCCTGTGTAAACAAAACAGTGCTTATTGTACTCGATGATTCGCGACTCCAGAAACCTGTGTGAAAAAACAGTGAAGTGAAACTGACTAAAGTACTCGATAATGATCGAGATTGTGAATAATAGTTTATAATACAATACCAGAAAATATTACAAGAATCGCTTACCTGATTTGTTGTATACAATAGTTTAAGTGTTAGTTTTGAAGAGACTTGGCACGCGCACTCATGTGCGCCTAGCGTGCAGAAATATTAGATAAAAGGAAATAAAAGGAGCGGAATTTGAATCTATATTGAATTCTAAACCTATAAACTCGACACCATTCTGTGCTGTGAGCCTTCTAAGAAGAAACAGGAAATTATAGAAATAGGAGAGAAATTTTATTGTAAGGCCTTAAATTAACTGAATTATGATCTTATCGTCAATGTTCTAAACTAAAACGTTTACTTATAAGGCCTATAAATAATTATGATGAAAGACTTAATATAACTAAGGGATAAAATAATGGGAATGTAGCAGCGTTTTCTGTAAATAGATAGATTTAGACATCATGCACTGCAATCATCCGCCTGCTAAGGTAACTGTAGCAAATACCCTCATGAGGGAAGACCCAAGTTCAGCAGTGGACTATTTTAAAGCTAAAATGTCTGTATATACAGGGTGTAAAAAAGTACAGCGTTTCTTTTGAACCAAATATTCTACCCTAATGATAACAAACTACTTACCTTACATAACCCAAAAAAATATTGCCTTCTCCATACAAAAATGTCTACCAGTTACCACATCTACAAAGTATGGCGAACGGAAATCTTTATTGTGTTTATCTCAGTCGTTTGTTATTATGAGTAGAACATGTTATGTAATTTAAAAGAACGCAGTTTTTTACATCAGTTGGTACCTAACTCTGGTATACAAAGTATCTAGTCGGAAAATATATTTTTGTATAACAAACAGTTTTAAAAACTGAAAAAAGCACTGGTTTTAAATCTATGCATTATACTATTTTGAGAAAGTTTTAATGTTGGTAATTAGTTATTTTCAAAACATTAAAGGATCCTATATTTTCACCAATGCGTAGATAGCAATTTCTTATTGGGCTGGTCTTAACCTAGTCATGATCATGATCCAATAATTATGCCAGAATGCCCAAATAGTTAGGAAATAGAATTCTAAATTGTGCCATTCACATATACGTCTATCATATTTTAATAAATCTTAATTTACGTGCAAATAGAATTTAAATCATCGACATAATAAAAAAAAACACAAAGCAAAATGTATGGCTGAAAAATACCTACTTTATTTATCTGGTGATTTCTGGTGAACTTGTCTGTTGGCACTGCTGTGCGTAAAAGTTATACGAATATATTTCTCCATAGTTTCTTTTTAATTTTAATGGATATTGAAACGGGTGTTGCAAGCTAAGACAACTTGACATAGATAGTGTTTTAGTGTTCTTAGTTACGGCTGTGATAGAAATCGTCAAGTGTACGAATTATACTAATGTCGTTGCGAATTGGCTCCGAGACTATAGGTACGAAATACACAGTGCATCGTATGATTTAGCTTAGTCTTTCAAAAGTTATGTAAAATTAAAGCAGAGCTAATACAAAACGATTTTGTGTATAATTTTGATGTAGTGGTTGCACACGCAGATATTTCAATAAAAAATGTGAACCTTCAGCAGTACACTAGAGCAGAAAATGCAGAATGTGGTAAACCAACTATAGGTACCTACCTATATGTCACATACAAAAGTACCTTTGCTATTTAGAAAAGGAAAAATCGAAAGATCTGTGATGTGTTTAACATATTATGAGTATGTTGTGTAGATACACACTTATTATAAGATGATTGGAGTTGATGATGAAGACTGAGGTTTATTTACACGACTACATGGTTTTATAATAATTTTAACTTCGCAAACTAGCAAAGAATTGGTCTAAATAATTTTAGTCTTGATAAGACCTAGGTATTTGAACAGTGTAACCGCCTACAGCGACATTCTTTGCTAACTTGGAAAGTAGAATGGATGATTTAATAAGAATGGTGTCAAATTTTAAGAAAAAAACTAGCTATATTTTCGATGTTAAAGTCTGTTAAATGTTAGGTTTATATTTTGTAAATACAAATGTTTAAGAATAAAATGTTATACTTATTTTAGAACATCTTTTATTTAAAAAAACATTTCCTACTAACTTTAGATACCTACCTTTATGAAAACAAAGATCACACAATGAGAAACTCGCTTCCGCGCGCGAGCTAGCAGATCCCGCTAACTAAACTAACCAGCGTCACCTATTAATCAGCAAGCTCAACTACATGACGTCGTCGCAGGCGCAAGCTATCCGCACGAAACTCTGTTAGTAGTTCAGATAGTTACCACTAGATAGAGCTACTAAAACTAATTAAAATGACTGTTCTATTGTACTTCTTCCAAACCGAACGTTTTTTTCTCTATGTAAAAATTATAGTATAGATTTGTTTCTATGCAATTTTCTTTACTTGTGTTAGGAGTATTAGCTTAGCGTCGTCATCGTCGTGCACTGATCTTAATTTTTTTTTTTAAATATTTGATTTTGATAATGGTGCCGATTCTTTTTTTATAGATTAGTTTGTTGTTATTGTTACTTTCTAAAAATCAAGTAGTGTCTACAACAGAATCAGCACCAATGTGTAGTGTAGTGTAAGGAAGGGGAAATATTTTAATTCAAACGAAATTGTATGTAATTAATTATCATAACATCTTTTATTCTATATTATTATTTTAATTTTACATGCTTAGTTCAAACATTAAGAAAGAAATAATAATATTTAACATCTGGATAATATACAGCTCTATTTTATGATCCACTTAGCGACAAAAATATATAATATTGCAAAATATTCCATTGTTACATCGAAATATCTTACGAACGAAATTGGGAGGGGAAAGAGGAAGGTGGGTTCACAAGAGAGGGTACAATACAACTAGCAGCGTATGGCAAACAAGGGTCCGCGTTCGTCCACCACAGCAAAATATATGTTACCTTTTACTTAATCATTATAATAATATATACACACGTCGCTTCTCTAGAGAATGATATTATTTAAGATTTATCACAAAGATTTTGTCTAATAATTCTACAGAAACATGTAAGTTAAAACGCATTATGCCGCGACCGTCAGTGGTACTACTACTACTGTTAATTGCTCTAAATATTGTTAAAATTATATACAGACGCGTTAACACTCGCAGTTTAGGCGGTGTATTCGATAGTTGCTCGAAAATGTATAACCGAGTATTCAAGACAAGTGAAGAACTCCAGCCGACTACTTAAAAATTAGAAAACAAATGTATAAGAAGATCAAGTAATAAACGAATTGTATAAATAAGGCTTTAAAGGAGCAGTTTTCTGATAGAAAAACATTTTTATTGTAATGGGTAAGCTATAGGATTAGTCATGGTGCCGACAGGATTTGTATTGTTAGTAGGATAGCTGGTAGTTCAACACAAGCATTATTCATGCTACACTTAGCGAATCATTATTGTTGTTCTATGATCGGATTAAATAAAAAAGAAAAGTGACTTTGTTGAAAAAAATACCTGATTCATTAAGTGTACCATCTGTCCTATTCTGACAAAAGTTAACCCTACATTGATCGACAAAATCTCAAAGGTCATTGCATATTTGCCTGAACTTATATGTATTATCTACATTAAAGATTGATACCGGAGCATTGCTCTTGGTCACAGCAAAATACACTTTAACACCGACACAATAAGCGAGTTTTTAAATACTAATAGACAACCAGATAAAAATATGTACAAAAATGTCCATATCATGACAATCGAATCTACTGGACACTGGCTGCGGCATTTCATCATTAATCTATTTGATTACAATGAAATATATGATTAAAAGAAACATTTTATACATAGACATAAATACAAAATAATATAAAAATCATTGATAAAATACAAGCATGTTCAAACCATTGTGTGTAATAATTAACTATTTTCTACTCTCTTGCCTTTAGGCGTATTATTGCAACACGTTGACTAATATCTAAGTATTATTTATTATGATAGATCACTCTATATAATTGCAATTCAAGTAAGTAGTTTATTTATATCATCGGATTTTTTATATCCTGCGACTCACCAGAAAAACTGCACTTTTCAAAAGGCTTCTTTTCAGCATTAGTTCATTCATTCAAAACAAATCAATTTTAGTCAAAATTAGCAAATAAGGGCAGTTCTTCTAGTAAGTCGTAATAAAATTAGCTATAAATGGCTCATTTGGACAAGCATAAAACTTGTTCATATTTCGGTCACCCAAGTCCGATATAATACAAAAATAAATAGCTATTAACACGCATATTTTAAATACTTTTTTGCGGCTCTCGGCCGATAATGTCAGGATGAAAACCGCGGCACACCAACTTATTATATTCACATAAACTATAAGACCCCAGCGTTTATAAAACTATATATTTTTTGCTACAATCCCTCTACCAATTTCGTTTCTTCGATACTAATTTATGTAACATAATTTTGAGCAATATTTTCGGGATGGAAATGACACTGGGCTAACGAGATTTCAGAACCTGTCTAAAAAAAAACTAAGTAATTTAATTATTTATTAATTTATAATGTTTAGTTTTTTTATAGATTGAACGAGATCGTTGACGTAACGAACAGAACATTTCGCAAGTGTTATTTTGTAATGTGAAATCACTGGGATAAAGGCGACTATGTACACGTTAGCGCGGGGAGGGGGGGAGGGGGGGAGGACGAGACACACATACATTCGTTGTTATAGCTGAATAATATTATGCAGAAGGGAGAAGGTTGCTTCAGTTAACTATTACTAGACAACAGAAAGATGCGCATGATACAAGTCGGAAAAAAAGGATTATGTCATCCCTTATAACAAATAATGGTGTTGTCAGTGCAACTCTTTCTGTCTAAAATGTGTTATTTGCAGCAAAAAGTAAGACGAGAAGTACACAACCGACTTGGTGGATACGACACAGTTTTGCAAGAGCCGATTAGAAATGGCTATCCATTTAAAATTGAGTCTTGCAAAACTGATTCCTAAAATTTTATTTAGATATATACAAATTCATTGAAAAGAATAAATTATGAACATGTTACGCCGTTTAGGTGGGCATGTGCAACTTTGTGAACATTATCTTCAATTATTTTACAAAGTAGTGATATGACAAAATACCAAAGCAATAATGGCATTATTTTTCCTTGTAAGTGACAAGTAGCGCGTATGAAGATCATACATAATTCAGTACTGAGTAGATAAACATTGGCCGTTCGTATCTCATTGGCTCGTCGCCAAATGCCTCTATGGTCACGTTTCCAGAAGTACTTTTAACATCGGTTGTTATGACTCGCCTTATAATATTACGGGTACTATTTCTAATAAGACCTATTAGTATTATACCGGGTATAAGGGACAGCATCCCGCAAACTGATAGTTGTTGCTCAGTCAACGAAACTGAACAACTTCCACCAGGAAATTATTTTACGTTTTTTTTTGACTTTCCCATACAAAATGACCATGACCACCTAGATCAGACAATTTGTATGAACTGCTTTATTTTTTCATTTCCTGAAATAATTTCCTGGTGATAGTTGTTCAGTTTCGTTGACTGAGCAACCCCTGTCAGTTTGCGGGAAGCTGTCCCTTACACCCCGTAGATTATTTCTGAGCGATTCGCAGGCACACGGTAACGTCATAGTAACGTTGTTGTTCGGTGCAAGTGTTTTTGAACCGCGGCCAAATCTCGCTATTGTTTGCAGCGTATAATTGGATGTGATGTATCGTACTCGCCGATGTACTTATTCAAAGCGTATACGTGAACGCGAAAGTGCTATGCGATATCGTTTTAGTGAAATCTCGTTCACGAATTGCTCTCACAGACGGTAATCGGAGGCCAAATATTTACGATCTCATTCTCTTCTATATGTAGTTATTTTTATTTTATCTCACGATTGTCGCTCGGCCATACTCGTGGTTGTGAATGTACAGTTAGCACTATCACATAATGTGACCGAGCGGCAGTCGTGAGATAAAACTATACAAGCTATACACGTTTCGGCTTCCGATAGGTCTTGTGAGAACTGAGCTTGGTCTGGGCAAACTTGAACTAATAATTATCTATAATTCGGTGCGGTTGCTTGTATTATGTATTATATTAGTATGTCGTGCATGGATCAGTACGAGTGCGCCTGTACCGGCCGCACTCAGCTGCGCTCACTTAAATTATAACACAGATTTAACCTCTAAAATGGCTAATGCGAAACCGTATCGACACATCTCTAAATTCTTATAGTTCAAACGTCTAACACTAACGACAGACCTAGGTAGAGCCTAGGACGGGCCCGCAGGCCGCATATACGCTAATAATGTAAAACAAATAATAAAAACAACTATAATTTACTTAAACATTATGCGTACAAAATCCTAGCCGTCGTTCCCTACGCGTCCTATCAATAATAAATAAAAAATATTAATAAAATACATAAACATTGTACATATATAAAAAATCTTCTATACCGTTATACATACAATACGTACCGAGCGGGTTCCCTACCTCGCCTCAAAAACTCCTATATACAGTATGTACAGAGGGAAATAAAAACAATTTGTACTTGCAGAAAAACCGTGAATAATTAAACTTAGAAATGAAACGGAAATATACAATTAGCGCTCTTGCGCTCCTATATCGATTCGTGATATAAAAGTTATATTAATTATTATAATACAGCGGCGCGACCAGGCGCCTGAGATTTACAAACAAACAACCACGGGGCTACCTCTACCTCGCAGCAGCCGCGCCCCCCGCGCCCCCCGCGCTAGCAGCGCTCGCAGCGCCCGCACCACCCGCCGCGCCCGTAGTACCTGCAACCAAACACAGAACGTTAGCTCAATGCCAACTACGAGATATAAACAAGTCTGGATTTATTTGGTTGTCTGGTTATATTGGCGTTTTGTTAAATCACGGAATCGGGATTGTTAAATTACAGAATCGTGATTGTTCAAACTTGCAAATGGTCAAAGTTGGCTAAAAATTACAAGAGGCGCGCCTCTTCGTCGTGGGGTAACGCGAGGCCAAACTCTCTTCTTCGTAACTGTAACCTCAGTAACCGTAAGTTACTTACGGTTACGAAGGGAGTTCGGCCTCACGTTACCCGACGACGAAGAGGCGCGCCCTTCGCCTTCGCAAGACGCCTCCACGAAGCCCACGAAGCCAAGAGCTAGCGCGAGGCCGAACTCTCTTCGTAACTGAAAGTTCAGCTGCTGATAACAAGTTATACTTACTGGGGGCGGCGGTAGGTAGCGTGGAGGCGTCTTGCGAAGGCGAAGGGCGCGCCTCTTCGTCGTCCGCTAGCGCGAGGCCGAACTCCCTTCGTAACCGTAAGCTTAGCTTCTCCCGTTGCCGCTCCGACGCTGTAGGCTGCGCGTCGAATACGGTTGCTGAACGATAAAAATAATAGCTATTAGTTTTCTAGTTA